>ML810855.1:39457-59381 GCA_009831015.1 Picea engelmannii
TTTGAACAATTAAGATATCTCACAATATTTTAAAAAAATTTGAACAATTAAGATATCTCAGAATATTTTATATTAGGTTTTAATAAAAACTTACATATAATCTTTTGCATACATCATCACATATTACATAAAATCATTTTTTCATGCTCTACACCAGTTGCCTATGAAAAGGGGCATTGGAAAAAATCTCAGAGATGAAAAGCACTCAAGTTAATATCCAAATATTGCAAAATACGAAGACCACCTTGTCCTAAATGGAGTAATTCAGATACAAGTCTAATTAATAATGTTCTATAATTCCTCTCCCAAGAAAAGACACTTCAAAATATGAACAGATATACCCTCCATTAGGTTCAATAAGTGACCAACCTCAGGAAACTCATGATAGTGGATCCAAGAAATCATTTCACCAATGTAACACTACAAAGCCACTGTAATTGATGCATCCTCATCCCCTTACAATATATGAACTAGAACATCATTGTTAGGAAATTGGTTATTGAGTTCCAAAGAATCAAAATCCAACTTACCAAACACGAGCACTGTGTCTCGATGTAAAGACTCAAAAATTCCTTGTTGCAGTGTTTCCTTCATGCATTTGATAGATCTTCCACTTGCAACTAATTTGAGGCCTAACTCCTGGTCATGTCAATTCATAGGTTTCAATGTCCCTTGAATAATTATTGAAGAAGGAAACCATTTTTGGGTCATCCACCAATAACTCATCCAAAGAGTATAATAAGGAACACAAAGTGCCCATTGTTCCTATATGGCTTGTTGATAATAAGCTTCTTCAAATAAAATATCTAGGAATTCAACCACTTATAGTTTATTAAAAGTTCTAAAAGTGCACCACCTGCTAACTTGTTCCCTAATGGGGAATCCCATCACATAAAATTTGGGATTAAGATCAATTTGGTCTACAAGCTCTTCAAAATCAAAATCCACACTTCTTATAGATCTCTTAAGATGAGGATCGATTTCTCCATACCTAGGCCTATCAAAGGTTACAATGTACACTCTCAACTCTTCCATAAGTTCCTCGAAGGCTTGAAGAGTATCATTTCAAGACCTTGTAAAAACATATTTCATAATGATCTTATACTTTGCTCTATCTCTAAGAACTCCACTTTCCTTGTAGGATAATTGTCTTCCATCTTGAAGTCGAATATGAGGGGTAGCAACTGGAGGGCTATTGGGAGATCCACAAATAGCATAAGGGGGGTGGTGGAGGTACATGGGTCAGTGCATTATTATTAGTTATTATATTCGAAGAGGGAGAAGTTAGTCGAGTTGGTGCTACAATGCGTACAATATCGTCTCTTTCCATGTTATTGGGGTTTGATGAAGTAATTGATAGGCATTTTGTTTCTCAAGCATTGGATAGTATGATGTTGGTTTCAAAGACTATTTGTACTAAGGTTGTAAATGTTGGTGTCATTCAACACCTACTGAAGCTTTTAAGTCCTGAAAATGAATTATTTGTCTATGTTGAAGGGGCTAGTGCACTATAGCCTCTTTCTTCTAAATTGATTAGTGCAAGAAAACTATAGTAGTTGAAAGTGACATTTCCATTTTGATCAATTTAGTATTAGCACCTTCAAAAGAGTTTATGCAAGGCATACTTCCTTGAACCATTTAGAAACATGCGATGGGTGCTTTAGCAAACAATTCACGCAGAATGTTTTCTATTATTCTTAGTCTCAGAGAAATCACTAAATCATGTCGGCCTAACATTATCGATACCCTTCCTATGTAACAATGGTGTTTAATGAAAATTAATCGATACCCTTCCTATGTAATAATGGTGTTTAATGAAAATTAATATATCGCAAGCTCACTTGATGCAATTAAAATAGGACTATTTGTAACACAACTCAAGCCTCATAACTCTTAGCTAATACAAGAACGTGTAATCAAATCTTTGGCTAGCTTCTATGGCAATGATTATCTTGTTATAGGTGTGTTGCATGCTAAAGCAATAAGGATACTAGTTGGACTAGTGACTATGGTTGGTTGTGCGATACAAGAAGAACTCATTTATACACATAAATACTTTTTTGTTATTAGTGCTTAAAATTAAGATGAAGATTATATAAAAGAAATAGAGACCCTCACTTATTCTTGTGGTACCATTGCAAATAGTGATAGGAAAGTATTCAGATACCCAAATGACATCGCATATGCAAAGTTACAATTATAACTTATAATATAGATGATGAACACAAAAGAATATTCAATGAAACGAGCCTAAAAATATTGGTATTTGAGAGGAATAGGATCGAGAAGAGCAATATGAATGTTTCTTTCATTTAAGAAAATAATTACCTTGTAAAATGCATAAGTTAACTCTTTTATCAATACAAATATTCCCATGATAATAACTTGGAAAAGAGTGGTGGGCAACAATTTGACAAATAAATCCAAAAATACCCCAAGAATTTTTTTTAACTTGCAAGATATTTTAAAAATACTATTTTTAAAATGATTAAAAGTAACAGATTAAAAGTAACAAGAATGTTACTTTTAGTCTTTCTTCAAAAACATATGAATTTCAAATCTACATAGTTTTATCCAAAAATATTTATAGCAAAAAAAATGTTGGTAATCAGAATTGTTCTTCACAAATTTATGCCCATTAAGCCTGAGTGGGTTGCATAGACATGCATAACTACTAATAATCGTTGCATGGATTAATATAGAGGAAAACATATAATGTGGTACTTGAACCTCTTTGCTTTAGCTTGTCAATCGTCAGAAAGTCCACCAGTTGACCACCATACCAATTCCCAATGAGTACTCTCCTTCCCCAAGGAATCCCAAGTTGTAATGGGGTTGTATGAAAGGTACCATCCTAGCAATTGAGAAGAGAGTGTAGCCTTCAATCTTATGAGGAAACCCCACCTCGAACACACTCTATAAAATACCAAACTCAACAACTATTCACCAATAGAAAATTTTGCACTACAACATTAGGGAGCAAAACGATGTAATCTCTCTAGCTCAAGTCTTATTTTCTAGGCTTTGTGGCTTAATCCATTTGTCCATTTCATGCAAAAATATGCAATTTATTTAATTACTAATTACCTATTATTCACCCACCCATGTGTCACTCACATGCACAAGTGCACAATTAATTCCTCTTTTAAAAGTATAAAATAATGATTATTCATCACCCAACTACTACTCTTCCTATTTTTACTCCTAGATGTTTCGTTGATATCATCTTGAGTGGTTGCACATGTAGTCACTAATTTATTTTAATTAAATCCTCTCACTAGTATTTCATAAGTCTACATATCTTTTCCCACTAACCATTTGAATTTCAATTCCTTTATCATTTTTCTTCTCCTTATTTTATGGATTCACTAGTAATTAATTTTTAAAGTAATTAAAGTAATTTTGCACATTTCTAAATGTATTCATTCTTTTAATATCTTTAAATAAACTACCATATTTTTTCTTTTTTATGAAATGTACAATAACGTATATCCTCAATATATCCTCAACCAATCACTCATGCATCTATTTAACTTTCCGAATATAAATAAAATGCATATGCTAGTCAAATATATTTTGTATGTATGCATAATAACTATGATTGAAACCAAGGGTGACATGCTTCTACATGCCCTTCAAGAACTACCTTTTAGTAAGTACCAAGGGTGTCATGTTCATGCATGTCCTTCGAGCATCCAATTTTGTTTGGTGGGAGAATGGTACAATGGTTGAGACCAAGTTAACTCAACTCGATCCTACATTGTTGAGAGACTAATGGTCACTAATGAATAAGGATAACATTGTATTGCATGCCCCTCAAACAAACCTTGTGAGTGACCAAATCGATGGCCTACCCTCATGGAAACATGCAACTTCTGGGTAAAAGCATCATGAACTTTTCAACTTCAAACACATAAAAATGGGTTCTATTAGGTGGAAATAGGGACACTGTTCATCCTCCCCTGGTGATATTATGTACATATTGCGTACAACCCCCTTACCCATGTGTGGATTGATTGGAAAACATATTCCTTATGACTGCAAACACTAAATCAATACATTAAACAGTCCCATAATCATAAATTAGAAACATATAATTAATCATATGACGTATCATAATATCTTGACACAATACAGAGTCCATATGATAGCTCTATGGGATAATGGAGAAATTAGTCATAAGAATTGGGTGCTCTGGTGGTCTAGATTCAACGATGGTTGACATTCTAGTAAGTGTTCCCTCTACGATTGGGATGCTTGGTAGTTTTTCCTACAATTGTTTGATGAGTGGAATCCTCCATAGGAAATTGGTATTGATGGAAAGTCTAGAATTGGGTGAGGGTGGATACAAGTCTTATAATGGGATTTCTCATATTCTCAAGACTTTTTTCATATATCTTCTAGTTCTATATCAGTTCATTTTTGGGTCGGTTTCCTTTGGAACTTCTAGTGTCATAAGTGTGGGAATTAGGATTTATATTGGACTACTAGTTTGTTCTTGTTGCAAATTGGGGAATTGAGGATTCCTTTGCAAGGAGGTTGTTTTGCTTATTGGTCTGAAATTAGGAGATGGTAGTTATTTCTCTTCGAGCCTTAATATTTTTCTAAGTTATAAATATTGTCTCCCTTTATATTTGATTCTCCTTTTCGGTTTTCTTACCCCTTGAATCGATTTCATTGGGTCTCACAATGAAGGTTATTCAAGTCTTGGTTTTCACTTTGTTTCTAAGTTTCATAGAGATTATAGGGAATTGGGAGGGTTCGTTCCCATTTAATCAAACATAAACATTTTATGAGCTTCTATCATTTCTTGTTTGGTTTAATTAGAAGAGAAGGAAAGAATGGACAATAGAGATGTTCAAGAATTTAGGAGAATTGTGTGGAGGCATGAAGAGAGCATATAATACAATTGGAGCTCCTTGTTCTCAGTGACAATGAAGGTACATGAAAATGAACACCACTACATCTCTCAACACACCAATATCAAGATTTTGTTTGTCCATCAAAAGCAAATAATTGATATTCTTGAAGTTGTGTAATATATTGTTGAATTTGGCTCTAAATCTTTGAAAATACTCCTTGTCCATAGCCTCTAAAAATAGGGTATCAGACAACTCTTCTTATGATAATTTTAAATATAGGATGAAACCATTCATCAACTAAAGTATCTGATGTACATAGAATGATAGAACTCTCTCCCCTCAAGGGTTGTGATAAATTATAAAAGGAGAAGAGTAACATGAGAAAAAGTGTGGGTGAAAATATAATATTCTTATGAATAACATTTGAAGAAGTGAGAGGAGTGACGATTGAATATATTTTAGGAGTGATGATTGAATATCATTCAAGGAGAAATCATTAAATATTAGCAAAGATCGGATCTAATGTTCCATCGAGTATATCTGGTGTTCTAGCAAGAATAACTTGTAAAGGAAGATTTAAGGCAGAAGTAATAGAAGAAGCAAGAAGATTTGATGAAGGAAGATCTAAGGCAAAAGTACCAAAAGAAACAAGAAGATATGGTGAATATAGAACTAAGGCAGAAGTAGCCAACAAACCTAGTGAAGATGGAAGCAACAATAAGATCTATGAAATAAATGCAAATGTTCAACCTCTAGATAAGAATTTGCAAGCTTGAAAGTAGGTTAGTGCCTACCAACATCAAGCACTGGGGATTGGTGTGTCTAGTAGGTTGGTGCCTACAAACATCCAACAGTGGGGATTGGTGTCTCCAGTAGGTTGGTACCTACAAACATCCAATAGTGGGGATTGGTGTCTCCAGTAGGCCTAAAATATCCAGCAGTGGTGATTGGTGTCTCCAATAGGTTGGTGCCTACAAATATTTTTAACAATGGGTTAGTGCCTAAAAATTGTAAAGAGATTTTTTTGGTTTTCTCTCGAAAGGGTTTCCACGTAAAATCTTGTGTCTTCTAGTTGTTACATTTTATATGATTGCTTCATTATGGTTAATTATTGTTAAAATGGAAAAGATAGCCTTATATTGATTCACTCCCCCTTCTCATTGTAAGTGTGTGTTCAACAATTGGTATCAGAGCAGGTTCCTTTGAAAATAGTCTAACCATTGGAAGGTAGATCTCAAGAGAACACATGGTCGGTAAACAAGGTTTTGCTACAAACAGAGCTATGTTGTTTGACGGAACAAACTATGCCTTCTAGTGAAAACAATGCAAAATCCATGAATTCCATGTTGTATGGTTTGTCAAAATCGGATTTTGTCAAAGTAATGCATTGCAAACCAGCAAAAGAAATTTGGGACAAACTTCAAAACATCTATGAAGGCGATGACGAGGTCAAGAAGGTTGATCTCCAAACTCATAAAAGACAATTCAAGAGTCTAGAAAATGAAACACGAAGAAAATGGTGTATCATATCTCCTCTGTGTGGATGAAATTGTCAACACCATCATAGGACTTGGTGAAACGGTTGAAGAATTGATGATTTTACAAAAGGTGTTAAGGTCACTCCCCTTAATATTTGATGCCAAAGTTTCCGCTATTGAAGAAATGAAGGATATTGACAAATTAACAATGGATGAATTGCATGGGATTCTTAGTGCATATGAAATGAGGACCAAAAAGAAAAATCGTCAAAGAAAGAAGCAACTTTCAAAGCTTCGAAGAAGACGAAGAAAAAAGAACACAAATCAAGTGTTTGTTCCAGGTGTGAATCAGACATAGAAAAAGAACACTTTGTGAGAAATCCCAAAAAGGGATCTAAAAAATACAAAGGTAAGTTTCCCTTTAAATGCTTTAATTGTGGAAAAGTAGGACAATTTGCTACTAAGTGTCCATATGTGAAAAATGAAAGTAGTGGTGATGAAGAATACCACAAGATAAATGAAGGGAGAAAACATCATCAACACAAAAATAACCACAACCAGAGCAAGCATGAAAAGAAGAATAACTCTTATAAGCAGAAGAAGATCCTCTACTCAAAAGGGGTTAGTGACTCATCAGAAGAAAGAAGTGAAAGTAGTTATGATAGTGATAGAGAAGAAACTCTACTTATGGGAGTAGAAATAAAGATTGATGAAGATAAATGGAAGGAAACAATGGATTCAAAAGAAGAGGAAAATGTTGAAACAGGTGGGGAAGTTGATCTTGAAGAAGAACTCATGTGTGTCTTAAGAAAAATAAAGATTCTTAGGAAAAAGAATTCGAAAAAAAAGTTGTTTCATAAATATGAAGAAGAGGATCTTGATTCAAAAGACAAAATGTCACAAAGCCTTGAAGAAATAGAAAAGATTATTATGATCCTAAAGGTTCAAGTAGAAGACGCAAGAAGGATAGAAGAAGTGGTGAGAATCTAGTTGAAGGAAAAAGAAGAAAATTGTGAGAAGCTAGAATTTGAAATTGTTTCCTTAAGAAAGGAACTCAAGAAAACAACTATTGAGTTGAAGTTTAAAAGGAGTGTTGAAACCTTAGATGAAAACATCAATTTTCAAAGGTCTCCATTCATTAAGATTGGTCTTGGTTATGATAAGAGTCAAATGACCAACAAAAAAGATTCAAAAGCTACAAATCCATCGAAGAAGTTAAATCAAGAAAAACATAAAAGCTATGTTGATGTACTCAAAATCTCCATTAGTGATGAATAAAAAAGGAAGAAAGGAAATGATGTTCCAGAGAAAATTGGCAGTCCTCCCAAAGACAACAAGGATAGATTTAGAATATATTTCCCACCAAGGCCGCCTCACATGCCTGGTATCAAAATTATTGCTTTGGCTATTTCTATTATTGTAATTTTTTTGGTCATAAAGCAATAAACTGTAGAGCACGTGCATGAAATAACTATGTGTGGAACAAAGACAAAAGTACTTATGGGTTCTCAAATAGAAATTGCAATTCATTTTCCCCTTTATTTGATTACAATTTTGTATGTTATAAGTGTAATAAATATGGGAAAATAGCACGTTTTTTGTAGAATTGGCACTATAGAATATCCTAGACAAAACAAGTGGATACCCTTGCCAAACAAAAGAAAGAACCCACGGGAGTTTGGAAAAGGAAGCGGGAGCAAGAAAAAGCAGAAGGAGGAGGAATCTATGATTGTGCAAACTACCCTTCATGCTCAAAACAAAGGAAACAAATGGTACGTTGATAGTGTATGCTCAATCCACATGACAGGGGACAATAACAAGTTTCACACTTTGAAGGAAGTAAACAAAGACAATGTAACATTTGAAGATAATGCTACCACGAGGATAGTTGGAAAAGGTACTCTTTGTATTGATAATGGAAAGACTAAAATAGAGAATGTCTTGCATGTTGAAGGGTTCGAACATAATATTCTTAGTGTTAGTAAAATGTGTGATCAAGGACACACTCTCACATTTGATTCTCAAGGTTGTGAGATAAGGAAGAAAGGATCGAGAAGGTTAGTAGCAAATGCATATAGAACACAAATAATGTATATATCCTCAATGAGATACAGGGAGAAAATTTCTATATGGGACAAATATATGAGAGTCGGATATTCCATAGAAGAATGGGCCATATGAACTTCGATAATTTAATGAAAATCGACACAAAACAAGCAGTGAGAGACATGCCAAAGATTTCTAAACATTCAAACACTATTTGTAAGCAATGTTAACATGGAAAACATACAAGAGAAAGTTTCAAATCAAAGGAGTACTCAACAACAAAACCATTGGAACTCATTCATACAGATCTTTGTGGGCCTACAAGAACACAAAGTATACAAGGTGAAAATTACTTCATGTTTCTCATTGATGGTTATTCTAGAATGACATGGGTTACATTCCTAAAATAAAAATCTGAAGCATTTGATAATTTCAAAGCATTCAAAGCCTTGGTTGAAAATGAAACTGATTTGAAAAGCAAGTGCTTAAAATCAGATAGAGGAGGTGAGTTTATCTCAAATAAATTTGAAGAATTTTGTGAGACTCGAGGAAAAAAGAGACATTTTTTAGCTGCAAGAACTTGACAACAAAATGGAGTGGTAGAAAGGAAAAATTGAACCATACAAGAGATGGAAAGAACAATGTTAAATGAATCGAAGCTATCAGATAGGTTTTCGAGAGAAGCAGTCAACACTGCAGTCTACATTCTGAATAGAGGGAAAATCAAAGTCAACAACAACAAAACACCATATTAATTATGGAAGGGTAGACAAGCAAAGTTAAATACTTCAACATTTTCAGAAGAAAGTGCTACATAAAGAGAGATAATGAATATTTGGGTAAATTTGATTCCAGAGTTGATGAAAGTATATTTCTTGTTTATTCATCAAGAAGTAAATCTTACAGATGTTACAATACAACAATGCGCAAAATCATAGAGAGTGAAAATGTAAAAGTGGATGAAGCAGGGAATCAAAAGGTGAGAACACAAGTAAATATTCAAACAAATGATCCAAGCTACAAAGACGAAAAAGAAGGAGGAGGAGGAGAAAATGAAGAGAAGAAACATAATGCCAAGATACAAAGACACCATCTAGATTTTTCCAAAAGAATCATTAGGAAAATATAATTCTTGGCAATAAACATGTGAGAGTTCAAACTAGAAGAAGACTAGTAAATGCATTAGAATATGTAAATTTATCTTTGCTATCTAAAGTGGAGCCTAATAATTTTACAGAAGCCAGCGAACATAAGCATTGGATTGATGCTATGGAAGAAGAGCTGAAACATTGGAACTTGTTCCAAGGCCAACATGTAAAAATGTGATTGGCACTAACTGGGTTTTTAGGAACAAGTTAAATGAAGATGGACAGGTAATAAGAAATAAAGAAATATTGGTTTGTAAATGTTATGCTCAATTTGAAGGTATTTATTTTGAAGAAACTTTTGCCTCAGTTGCAAGACTAGAATTTGTCGAGATGTTTTTGGCATTTATGTGTTTCAAGAAATTCAAAGTCTATCAAATGGATGTCAAATATGCCTTCCTTAATGGAAAATTATGGAAATTTAGAGGAAGAAGTATACATTCAACAACCAAAAGGGTTCTTATTATCAAAAAATAAGGATCATGTGTGCAAATTGAAGAAAACACTTTATGGTCTAAAACAAGCTCTCAAGGCCTAGTATTCAAGACTTGACAAATATCTACAACAACAAGGCTTCAAAATAGGAATTGTTGGCAGTAATATTTACATCAAGACAATAGGAGAAAATTAGTTGATTGTTGTGGTTTATGTATATGACATCATTTTTCGAGTAAGTATGAACAAAATGTGCCAAGAGTTTGCAATAGAAATGCAAAAGGAATTTGAGATGTCTATGTTTGGTGAATTTTCATTCTTTCTTGGATTGCAAATCTCTCAATCTAACAAAGGCATATTCATTTCACAAACCAAGTATATCAAGGAAATGTTGAAGAAATTTAGAATGGAACAGTATACACCAATCAACACACCCATGGTCACAGGTTGTAAATTCAGCAAAAATGATGAATCTCCAGAAGCAAATCAAATATTGTACATGTCAATGATTGGAAGCCTACTATATATGATGGCATCAATACCATACATTATGCAAGTAGTAGGATTGGTTGTGTTGGAAATATTTTTGTCATTGATTTCAAAGACAAGGGGAGCCTACAGATATCCAAGATAAATATTACAAGCCTACAGATGTGAGAGATAAATATTGCAACATGGAAATTGTTGAAATTATTACTTTTGTATTTTTGATGATCAGTTTGGATACCCTGTATTTAAAAAAACAATTACCCTAGATACCTAGATAAAATGGGATCACAAGTTATATGGTTGGAAATATTATTTCGATACCTTTTCAATGGTATATGGCATTCCCTCTAACTCCCTAGGAATGAAGAGATATGAATTTTTGCGTCCGACAACTCAACTAGAAAATTGAGGTCGACTCAGCCAGTCTTTATAAATAATTATAAATACATGATATATGTGCACATTTTTAAAGCAACCAAGAAAGATATCAACTTTGAGGTGCACATAAGTGATATGATGTGTGCTAAAGGTGTTGGGGTGTATTTTTGAGATCTGAAGGTGTGCAAGAGAAGTCTAAGGGATTTTCTTGGGGTCTTTCTTGTTTTCAATGTGCGTTATAGGTCTATAATGTTGTCATGTCCAATCTTATGAAGTTGTGATGTTGTCGTCACTGTGATGTTGCCATATGTGTTATTCTAATGTTGTGATGTTTATRTCACTATGATGTTGACATGTGAATTATTATGAGGTTGTGATGTTGTCGTGTGCATTATTCTGAGGTTTTGATGTTGTCGTAAGGGATTATATTCTAGAATGAYGCTTTGAGGATGGATAGGGAATGAAGGATACATGTGACTAGGTTTTGAAGGATTTTTTTTGGAATGAAGCATGAAGGTGAAATCATAAGTACTTTTTGTTTGAAGATATTGGATTGGTGTCTACACATATCTTKTTAAGTTGGTGCTCAAGTGAGGGGATTAGTGTCTCCAGTAGGTTGGTGCCTGCAAATATTGTAACAATAGGTTGGTGCTCAGTTCAGGATATTGGTGTCTCCAGTAGGTTGGTGCCTACATATTAATGATTCAGTACTCAGTTAAGTAGATTAGTGTCTTCAGTAGGTTGGTGCCTACAATATTTGTAACAGTAGGTTCGTTCCTACAGAAATTTATAAGGATAAGTTTACGGTTTTCTCCCAATTAGGTTTCAATGTTAAACTTTGTGCATTGTGATTTGAGTTTATATGTGATTATTATTTCTTAGATAATGAATGGTTAAATAAAGTAAAAATTATATTATATTGATTCACCCCCCCTAAGTATAATCATAAGTTCAACAATTTTTATCAGAGTAAGTTCCTTCAGAAATAGTCTAATCATTGGAAGGTAGATCTCAGGAGCACACATGGCTTTTCAAGAAGGTTTCTCCACAAACAAGGTTCCATTGTTTGACGGAACAAACTATGCATTCTGGAGTATAAGGATGTAGACTTATCTAATGTCTATTTGTTTTGATATTTTGCAATCAGTCATGACTAGTTATACAGTCCCAACAACTCCACCAACAGATGCAGTCGGGAAGAAGGCTAGTGACCATAATGCAAAATCCATTAATGTTATATTGAGTGTTCTATCAAATTCAAAATTTGTCAAGGTGATGCATTATAAATCAGAAAAAGATATTTAGGACAAACTCCAAAACATCTATGAAGTCGATGACAAGGTGAAGAAGGAAAAGATCCAAACTCATAGAAACAGTTCGAGAGTTTGAAAATGGAAGACAAACAAACTGTTGTAGCCTATTTTCTTCGAGTGGATGAAATTGTCAACACCATCTAAGGACTTAGTGAGGATGTTGAAGAATCAGTGATTGTGCAAAAGGTTCTCAATTTTCTCCACTTAAGATTTGATTCCAAGGTATGTGCCATTGAAGAAATGAAGGATCTGGAGAAAATAGCGATGGATGAGTTGCATGGAATTCTAACTGCATATGAGATGAGGACATAGAAAGAAAATCTAGTGCAGAAGGAAGCAGCTTTCAAATCATTAAAGAAGATAAAAGGACACAAATATTGTGATTGTTCCAGCCATGAATCAGATATAAACGAAGCACAATTTGTGAGAAAGCTAAAATGAGGATATGGCAAACACAAAGGTTAGCTACCCTTCATATCTTTTAATTGTGGTAGAGTAGGGAATTTTGTTGCTAAATTTCCATATGAAAAAGGGGAAGACAATGATAATGAGGACAATGATTTCAAATAAGAACAGAACAATAGAAGCAAATCTTATAGACACAAAAGAGGAAAATATACTAAGAAGAAGATTTTTTACTCTAGAGAGGACAGTAGCTCATACGAATAAAGTGATGGATATGTTTCTGATATTGACAAAGAATAATTCTTATTCATGGCCATGGATACAAAGTATACTAATAAATAAAGTGAATACAATAAGAAAGAAAAATCAAAAGAATAAGAAGACATTGATGGGGAAGTGAATCTTGAAGCAGAACTCACTAGTGCCTTAGAAGAAATAGATAGACTTAGGGAAAAGAGTATAAAACAGAAAGAGAAATTGTAGAAATATGAAGAGGAGGATCATGATCTTGAAGAAATAGAGAAGACAGATATAATCCTAAATACTAAACTAGAAGAGGAAAAAAGGATAGAAGATGTGGTGAGAAGCCAGTTGAAAGAAAATGAATAAAACTGCAAGAATCTAGAAGATGAAATAGTTTCCTTAATAAAGGAACTAGAGAAAACAAATTATCAATTGAATATAAGCTTGAAGTTTGGAAAGAGTACTGAAATATTAGATAATATTCTCAATTTCCAAAGGTCTCCATTCATCAAGACAGGTATTGGCTATGACGAAAAACAAAATACCCCCCAGGGAGATGCAAGCACTAAGGTCACAAAACCATCAAAAAAGGAAAATGAAGAAAAACCTAAAATTTATGTCAACATTCTCAAAGGATCCATCAACAATGAAATTAGCAGCATGAACGAGAATGGTGACTAGTAGAAGCATGATTCTTCCCACAAGAATGAGCCCAAAAGAGTTGTTCCACTAAGAAAACCTTTCACAAACTCATACCAAAATCTCTTTCTTGGCTATTGTTTTTCTTGCAATAACTTTGGTCATAAATCAATAGATTGTAAAGCCTATGCAGGAAGTGATCATGTGAGATATATAAACAGAGGTTCTTATAAAACAACAAAGAATGATTATGTGAGCAACAATATTAGAATTCATCATGGGTTTGTTGATAGAAACTACAATTCATTTTCTCCCCTACTTGATTGCAATGTTGAATGTTATAAGTGAAATAACTATGGGCACATAGCACTTGATTGTAGAAGAAACATAATAAATAAAAAAGAATGTTTTTTTTTTCCAAACATAAAGAAGAATACACAAAGGTGTGGAAAAGGAAGAAAGAAGGACATAAGAAGGAAGAATGTGGACTTGTAATTTATGCTCAAAATGAAGGGAACCAATGGTACAATGATAGTGGATGTTCAAAAAACATGACAAGGGACCTATTGATGTTTTATAATTCTCATATCTGACACTTATTTCATTGTGATTAATAACAAGATTCACTTTCATACAACAGATATCATAGAATAACTATACATTGAAAATATCAACTACAACAATGTAGCAGAAATAACAAGATCTAGAAATATTAACCATGCACAGTAGACACAAGAACACGAGATTTTATCCTGGGAAACCCAACCTTGGGAGAAAACTCAGCAACCTTTCTATAGAAGAATTTGGTCCAAGATATTACCAGTACATCACCATCAATAGCCAAAATACCATACAGAGAATATCCTCCCCAAGGATAGCATCACCAAGACCTAGCGCCTCAATAATATGACCAAGAGAAACCAAGAATGTCCTTCCCAAGTGTGGCACACTCATCAAGATACCAAAAACCCAGAAATAGCAAAATTACCAAAACTCCAACTGCAATTTCCTTGTGCGCACTACAGAAGAAGTTGTATGACGATCCAAATGAAATGATCCAGTCCTATATTTATACTAATTTGGGCATCTGTATGGGGCCGACTTCTTATTTTGGGTCTTCAAATTACTTTATTATTTTCTATCTTTTATTGGTGGGGCCGACTTCTCTTTCTGGGTCTTCAATTTCTTCTCGAGGCTTCTGTAATGGTGTAGATGGGTCTTCTTGTACTTTCTTGTGGAGAATGACTTGCCCAAAGTTTCAAATATTCAACACTCCCTCTCAACAAGAGAGGAATTATCCATACTTGGATTTCTTCTGTCATATAAAGGTTTTCTTCATGAGCCATGTTGATTATCAATATCCATACAATTGTGTCTAGCACCTTAGGTCTCAATGAAGACCACACCTGGACCATTCACTTTCACAAGTACACCCTTGTGAGTGAATGTCACCACTAGTAAACCTTGGTGAGTGAATCTTTCATTCTTCGCTAGTTAAACCACCAATCGTGGGAGAGTGACATTCGATTCTCTCTGACACGTGGAAACACCTTGAATCCACAGGTAAACCCCTGTAAGTAAGGACTATTCCTGGGCCACAAGTACACCCCTGTGAATATTTGCTTGATGTTGTAAATCATCAACACTCTCTCTCAGCGGGGAAGACATTTTGCATCATGCATCATACTTGGTTGCTCATCATAGTAAATCTCTTTAAATGAGCTCATCATTCTCCCAAGGTCACACAGACCTATCCTATATCACACAAACATGTATGAGTTCACAAAGACCCATCCTGGGAGAATGGATCTGGGGTCAGATAGACCCATCTGATGCTACTAGAATTTCAACAATCTACTCGTTTGTTTGATGGAATATGACTGCTCCATCTGCACCATGTTGCGGATGAAGTCCTGTGAGAAGCCTCTAAAACTACATTGTTTCATGACTCACGTCACTGGTTGTGATATACTCTTCCTTTGTTGTATTGAGTGATACAAAAGTCTACTTCTTGTTAAGCCAAGAAGCATGGCTAATATGGTGCAACAGCCACTAGTGCTCTTTCTGTCTACCGCACTTCCTACCTGTTTAGAATCTGTATATTTGAGACATATCATGTCCAATTGTACCACACAGGGACATGATCTAATACAACCCAATGGTAGTGTCTCAAATATACCATAAACTGGCTCAAGGTGCAAAGAAAGTATCTGCCCTGGTGTTAACCAAGTACATCAAGGATCCAATAAACTGCATGTACATTGTGGGATCCACCAAATCTGAATCTGAAGTAGAATCACTCAACTTCTTCATATTTGTCCTCATAGGTATAGTCATGGACTTGTAGTCAAGCATATAAAATCTCATCAGTATCCCATGAATGAGGAAGATCCCATCTGATCTCATCACACCTCTATTCCCAAGAGTACATACGGCCAGAATCCTCCATTTCAAACTCTGAGGCCAACTCCGTTTGTCCTGAAGTAAGTCACATTGTCCAATCTGCCTCACTAGTTGCTCCCTCTGTGACTAAGACAAAATCCATACCCAGTCCCCCTAACTGGTTCGCTCGTGATTTGGTTGTTTTATGATGATAATTGAATCCTTTTTGTACCGATATTATATGTATTAATAACCATTTTGAAGATGTTTTCAAAGGATTTTATATCAATTCATCGTGGATCTACAACAGGTATGTGCAGTTGATGTTTTGCAATGGTTTTGAGTTAAATTTGATTTGATTTAGTGTTTAAAAGAATCTAATGCGTGATTTGTGTGTCACGGGACGAATTCGCAATGCAATTTTCCATCTAGTACCTCATCCGACACTCCATCCGGTACGTGATCCAACACTCCATCCGGCACGCGATCCATCACTCGGAGTGCGGAGGATTTAGCCGTTGTTGCATTGACGGCCTGTGATGGGAGAATCGGTGACCTGGGTTTTGTGCCCCCTCGTGACCTCTAGCTATTGAGCTCTTGACATCTCATATTAGGCAGTTATGCTAATCACTAAGTGGCTCATTCAGTTTCTAGAATCCAAAGTTGTTAGCAGCTCATTTAATGAATTTGTTACTTTTAGAGGAGGTCGACCCTTCCAGTGGTTGACCTCTCGAGTTGTAATTCACCTATAAATACCACTAGTAGTGGCAAGACCAAAAAATAGAATTGTTAAGAAGAATTTTATTGTGTAATACAAACATTTTGTTCCGGAATTCGTTTTTATGATTAATGATAGAATTACATTGAGTTAAGCCTGTGTTTTCTTGCTGAGGAGTAGCCACAACCTACTGGGGGGGGCACCAACGGTCTGGGTGAATACTTAGATATATAGATCGTGTATTTCAGGTGTGTAGTTATAATTCATTTCATTTCTTTGTTATATGTCTTTTGTAATTTTAAATGTTGTGTTTGTTGTTCATCATTTAATTGTCTAATTCATCTTTTGAAGATTGCTTATAAGAGTTGGTTATTTGTTATGTTATGTTTCTTATTTCTTAACAATTTGCCTTCAGGTTACTAACTTAGATGATGTGCTAGAGTTTTAAATTGATTTCTGCAAATTAGAACAGAGTAGTACTTAGAATAGAGGATTAGTTTAGATAGAGTTTCTTTTGTAGCTTCGATGGATAAATAATTGCAAGTTGTATTAGTTGATTTAATTATCAGTTTAATTATGCTTTCATAGATCTATTTTTCTTATCAACCATGTTTTAGTATGCTAGGGTAGAAGTAGATTTGGGATTATGATTTTTAAAAGCATTTTAGTTAATTTTGAAATATGATTCTTAATGATAGATTAGTTCATTTTTATGAAATCCCAATTATGGATTTGAGTTGTAATTTCTAATTAGCATTAGTCAAGAGTTATATATTTGCACATAGTGTTTTTATTTTCATTCTAAACATGAATTTGAATTAAGATTTTTAATTAAGAATTAAATTATGAGTTTATGAGTTTATAGTTTCGCTTACATTGGTGATTTTAATAGAATACTTTCCAACAGTTATGTGATAGAGTGAATGATTGATGTTTACTTGAATTGTCATTAGTAGTTAGATGCCATCGGGATGTGAGTTCTTGATTTTCTAGTTTTTAGTTAGGTAGATGAGTGTTCATTCAGAGATAGATAGATTAGTTGCTTACTTGCTTATTTACTTGTTGTTTGCTTATTCAAAAAGAAATTGAATAGATTAACTAGCTTTAAAATGTATTGTTATTTTCTTATTTAGAAATAGTCCATCAATTCCTTGTTTGAAGATGTTATCACATAAAGTTGTCAAGGGCCTTAGGCCGTAGCCATGAGCGCAAAGAACAGCACTCAGAGAGACTCATTCCAAGCCCAAAACCAATGGTCGAGCAAAGATTAAATATGGGTCGTAGATCTCATTGGGAGAGATCAACAGTGGAAAATATCGAGGGGATCGGGATTTTGAAATAATGTTAAAGTTAATCATCCAAGCTTTGAAGTCCCGAAACCCAAAATTAACATAAGCCATATGATCCATAGGGACATGTGGCGCTAGATCCGAGCTACAAAGAAAGTCACTTCGGGAAATTTGAAATGAGAGATGCGTAAATCTCGAAGTGCCGAAGTGGCCGAAGTGGCCGAAATGTCGAAGTGGTCGAAGCCCGAAGTTCCAAAGCGCTCAGAGGTGGAGCCTCGGGTCACAGTCCGAGGTCATAAGCATGAAGGGATGATGAAGAAGGAGTTAGCGCCTAAGGCTCGAGATTTCGAGGTGCAAAAGAGGAAGGTCACGGGTTTCATAGGACCTGCAGTGTAGAGTCGCCAGCAACACAAAGCAGCCCCTTGGCATTTAGCCTCATTGCGATCTCGATGCAGATAGTTCATGAAAGTGAGGCAGTAGTTGAGAACTCGTCTCACCCCATAAATGGAAAACATGCAAAGAGCGGTCATAAAGGCAGACTGTCAATTATGGAAAGATTTTCCTGTAAACCACATAATTGTGCCTGGCTTACATCTGACATGAGGAGGCCTGCACAATCTGACAGAGCAGGCATCGACTAAAAACGTTAATGCAGTGGTTCGAGCACGCCTCTGCGGGGCGAATTTTTGAGTATATGTATGGAGTTTTGTTATTTTTTTATGGTCGATGGTTGAGTAGTTCTCCCGTATTGTAAACTTTTGATGAAGAACTATGGTTCTCTGGTTATGTATTTTGATCTGAGACTTCTTGTTTAATGAAAGTCCACTTCTTTTCCATATTATTTGCCTCTGATACTGAGAGAGTTCATGAATGACTGATTCACATGGATTCTGATGATGAATGTTTGATTATAGTGTTGTTATAATTTCTTTCAGTTTCTTTGAACTTTGAATCCAAGAGGATCTTGTTTTCTGAGTTGTTCCTCCTTAGGCTGCTGGAAGACCGAATGTCCATAGAAGACCTCTACATTCTTCTCTCTAGTTCTTCCTCCTACTCAACGTTACTACAACTAACTGACTGAAGTTAATCAAGACCTCACCTGCTTGTGCATGTTGGTCCAGTTTTCTGAATTAGAACGATATTATCTTGAGTCTGCACCCATTCGACCCCCTTTAAATTTATTCAATGTGACATATAAATTGATGGGTATTGGGCTTACCCTCATTACAGTCTGAGGGTGACTCCTAGTGCTAATAGAAGTTGCTTATGGTAAATAGTTCATAATTCTAGAATTGCTTAAAGCTCTTCATTATTTGAGTTTATTGGAATTAGATTAGATTAGGCTAGGCTAAGATAGATTAGAGATCTAGATATGCATATACAGTGTTGGCACCTCGAAGCCTATGAGCCCCGGGTTGACAATTTAATGTGGAAATAAATAGCATATATTTTACTCGACATTTTTGGCATTGTTCCCAGGGAGGTGCTAAAGGGATTAGAGCTTAGGTAGGTAGGTTGTCTTTAATTACACAACAAGGGGGAGGAGAAACTTTAAGATGAGAGGTAAGACCTGCACATCCATTTTAATGGGTCGCTCCAAAGCCTCGTTGTTCCCTTTCCGTAAGAGTGTTTACTTTTTCTGAAAGTTTGCTTACTTTTCTTAGTTTGTTTACTTTTCTCAGTTTGTTTACTTTCCTGCAATTTACTTTCCCACAACCATGCTTTCTTTCCTGCATAGTGTGCTTAATTTTTCCGCAATTTACTTTCCCGCAAGTGTGCTTTCTTTCCTGCATAGTGTGATTACTTTTTCCGCAATTTACTTTCCCACAAGCATGCTTTCTTTCCTACACAGTGTGTTTACTTTCCCGCAATTTAGTTTTCCTGCAAGTGTGCTTATTTTACTATAAGAGTGTTCTATTTTATTTCTTTTATGCAAGTTTTATTTCTTTCATGCAAGTGTGCTTCCCTTTCGCAAAGTGTGTTTGATTTTCCTTCCAGTGTGTTTACTTTCATACATGTGTGAGTTTGATTTCATTACTGCAATCGTATTTTATTTTATGCTTTGATTTCTTTCTTGTAAGTGTGATTTATTTTATGCAAGC
>ML810855.1:91485-114640 GCA_009831015.1 Picea engelmannii
TATATTGCCAGAACTTGATGAGGAAGGAAAAATCATATTGGAGCCTGAAGCCATCACTGACACAAGAATTTGCCAGCTGAGGAATAGATCCATTTCAGAGTATCTCATTAAATGGAGGAAACTACCGGCTGAAGATTCCACTTCGGAAGATGAGTCTTTTATACAGAAGCATCCAGAGTTACTCAAGCGTTGCAGACAACACTTGTCTCAAGGGGAGGGGAATGTTAAGCCCTGATATTGGCTCACTACCCCTTAATTGGGGCATATTATATTAGTAATGTTATTTTATTTATGTCGGCTTTAGGCCATTAGTACCTCCTAGTCTCCTATATATACCAAAGAGACATTTTCATTTTGAATCATCTGCTACTTGAACATTTAAGTGGGGTAAAAGGAGGTTTCCCCCTCGAAGAGGCTTATTATCTGAAATTATCTCTTTTTCAAGGCATTGAGTACTTTTTCTGAGGTTTTTCTATGCTATATTGATATTTGGTTCTTAACACACAATACTTAGGTGTGGGGGAGGGGTTTCATGATTTTACAAATGACAACACTACCTAGAAGAAGTAGAGTCTTTGTAAAATTTTATATATATTGATTTTGTGATACATGTTATTACATCAACAATTATTTTATTTTGAAATGTTAAATATTCCCTTTGTGTTATAATCTTGTTGTGCATTTTATGGAAGACTTCTTTATTGGTTCTTTGTGACAATTACAGATCGATAAGACATTGTTAAACTCACTACAGATATGTGTTACACACATATGAACAGAGGAACAAGGTTAAGTGGCTCTGTATTACGCTAGGTATTTAGCTCAGTATGGTTTTGATTTGGAGTTTTCTGGATGAGAGTCTAGGTTTAGGGAGCTAGGCCAGGGTTTCCAAAAGATGGGTTGCAAATATAGAATGGGGCAAGGTAGGTGTACTCAGTAGCATTTTGGATTTGTCATTATGTATAGGGTAGATGCAGAGAGTTTCAAAATGGGAATGAGATCATGAATCCATTCATCATAAGAAGGTGTAACATAACATGACAGTTTCATCCAAAATAGATTAAAAAGATGAAGATGTAACATACACCCTGGAGTCACTAATCCAAGAAAAAACCTACATCTAACCCCTTCAAAATTGATTCGAAAAAAATTGTCCAAAAGTGCAGCGACTGTGACAGAAGTGCAACAAAAAACAATAGGGGTCAAATATGGGGAGATAACTCTTTAACCATAACACATTTTACAAAACGGGGAGAGGTTTTTATATATAAGGATTTTTTTAAGACAAAACTCTCTCCTTTTTGTGAAATTCATTCCCATTTTCTTGTAATATGTGCCACAAAGGAATGACTAAAACATGCAATTAAATTGGAAATTTTGATTTTCTGAAATAGGCCTCCAAGGAAGTTGAATATATCCCACTATATGATACATGTGTAAATACTGAAGGAGTTTATTATTATTTGGTATGTCCTTAGAAACAACCTCCTTTTGTTTTCCAAAATTCATCTTTATTTGGTCAAAAACCAATTTTGAAAATAATGACTAAAACAGGAAATTAAATTAGAGAATTTGATTTTCTGAAATAGGTCTCCAAGAAAGTTGAAAATCTCCCAATATATTATACCTATGTAAAACCTTAAGGCGTTTATTTTGATTTGGTATGTCATTAGAAAAAACCTCCTTTGGTTTTCCAAAATTCATTTTTATTTGGTCAAAAACCTGTTTTTAAAATAATGACTAAAACAGGAAATTAAATTGGAGAATTTGATTTTCTGAAATAGGTCTCCAAGAAAGTTGAATATCTCCCAATATATGATACCTATGTAAAACATGAAGGAGTTTATTGTGATTTGGAATGTAATTATAAAAAACCTCCTTTGGTTTTCCAAAATTCATCTTTATTTGGTAAAAAACCTCTTTTTTAAATGTTGACCAAAAACAGAGTCAAAAGCGTAGTGTTCTCTTGTAGAACACTTTTGAGTGACTTTTCCTAATCCATTTTCTGATGTAGTAGTGCATGGCCATGTGTCTCTAAAGCTTGATGTCCCTGTTGTCCTTTTTCAGGAGCATCTCCAGGTGTTCATTTACTCTTCCAAGACAATACTCTCTGTCCTTTTCAAATTCTATTGCAATGGTTCCTTCAATGTCTTGTTGACCTAGTGAAGGTAGATGATCTGTTTTTAAAGCCTACCATTTTCAATTATTAGCTCATTTCCAATTCAAGAAGCCATTGAATTTTCCTTCTTACTTCTTGAAAAGTCTTGAGAATATGTCTTTCCAAGTATGAAATAATGTGGCCAATCCTCATAACAGCCTATTCCACCACGTCCTCAACAAATTATTTGTCATAGTCGAGTTGGAAAAACAGAGGAAGACATGGGATGAGTTCATTTATCAATTTTCAAAACCCCATCTTTCAATCAAGACTAGAAATAAATCACTTGGGTTAGGGACTATTACTCCATCCAAACCCCATTCTATGAAGACTCCAAACCCTCCTACTCAAGTTATCCCTCTACCGGAACAAAAGACTAAGAAACTTGTTGATACCCTTGCAGCCTCATTGGGAAAGAAGACTAAATATCCTATTGATAACTCACCAAATCCCTCAACATGTATTGATCTTGCACCCAAAAAGTTACAAGTGGCAATTCAACAAGATTTCCCTGTAGTCCCCACAAATAGGAGAGGATCCAATCAATTCAAAGGAGGATCTTTTCGAAAAAGTAACTGGAATGCAAGTGGGAAATCTAATGTAAAACATCCAGACACTTCAGATCCCATCCAAGTATCCTTTGATCTCGAAATCCCCCCTAAATACTTAGGGAAGTATCTGTAGAAGAATTGGAGCCTCATAGAGAGACAAAATCTGAACCTATTTCCCCTCATAAACCCCCTTGTTACTCCTACCTCACAGATGCCTACCCTAGATCCAAAAACTGATAGACTTTGTACATCCTTCAAGGGATCCAAGCCCTCCTCTGAGATATTTGATCATACTCCAGCCATTGAAAAGTTACAACAAGAAAATGTTGAGCTCATGCAACAATTGGAGGAGAGGAAGACCATGGATAGACATCTCCACCATGACAATGCAATAATACAAGCAAAGGTGAATTCCCTCCAAATATTGGTTGACTAAATGACCAATGACAATCGTAGACTCCGTGCACAATCGAAACACCGCAAGAGGGCCAAGACAAAGTCTTCAGGGCAAGAAGCTTCTAAAGCTAATCCATACCCTGCTCCGCAAGTCTAGTCATATGGGGCAATTCATTTTTGTTTGCAGTGGGACCTACAAAATCCTTAGATGTGGGGGTAATGTTGGGCTCGTGATTTGGTTGTTTTATGATGATGATTGAATCCTTTTTGTACCGATATTATTTCTATTAATAACCATTTTGAAGATGTTTTCAAAGGATTTTATATCAATGCATCATGGATCTACAACAGGTATGTGAAATTGATGTTTTGCAATGGTTTTGAGTTAAATTCGATTTGATTTAGTGTTTAAAATAATCTAATGCATGATCTGTGTGTCTAAGGACGAATTCGCAATGCAATTTTCCATCTAGTACCTCATTCAACACTCCATATGGTATGCGATCTAGCACGCGATCCAACACTCGGAGCGCAGAGGAGTTGGTGATTGTTGTATTGGCAGCCTGTGATGGGTGAATCGACGACCTGGGTTTTGTGCCCCCTCATGGCCTCCAGCTACTAAGCTCTTGACATCTCAGACTAGGAAGTTATGCTAATCATCGATTGGCTCATTCAGTTTCTATAAGACAAAGCGGTTAGCAACTCATTTAATGAATCTGCTATTTTTAGAGGAGGTCGACCCTTCCAGTGGTCGACCTCTCGAGTTGTAATTCGCCTATAAATACCACTAGTAGTGACAAGACCAAAAAACAGAATTGTTAAGAAGAATTTTATTATGTAATACAGACATTTTGTTCCAGAATTCGTTTTTATGATTAATGACAGAATTACATTGAGTTAAGCCTATGTTTTCTTGCTGAGGAGTAGCCACGACCTGTTGGTGGGCCCACCAGCGGTCTGGGTGAATACTTCGATAGATAGATCATGTATTTCAGTTGTGTAGTTATAATTCATTTCATTTCTCTGTTATATGTCTTTTGTGATTTTAAATGTTGTGTTTGTTGTAAATCATTTAATTGTCTAATTCATCTTTTGCATATTGCTTATAGGAGCTGGCTATTTGTTATGCTATGTTTTTTATTTCTTAACAACTGGCCTGCAGGTTACTAACTTAGATGATGTGCTAGAGTTTTAAAATGATTTCTGCAAATTAGAACAGAGTAGTATTTAGAACAGAGGATTAGTTTAGATAGAGTTTATTTTGCAGCTTCGATGGATAAATAATTGCAAGTTTTATTAGTTGATTTAATTCTCAGTTTAATTATGCTTTCATATATCTATTTTGATTATCAATCTTGTTTTAGTATGCTAGGGTAGAAGTAGATTTGGGATTATGATTTTTAAAATCATTTTAGTTAATTTTGAAATATGATTATTAACGATAGATTAGTTCATTTTTATGAAATCCCAATTATGGATTTGAGTTGTAATTTCTAATTAGCATTAATCAAAAGTTATAGATTTGCACATAGTGTTTTTATTGTCATTCTAAACATGAATTTGAATTAAGATTTTTAATTAAGATTTTTAATTAAGAATCAAATTGTGAGTTTATAACTTCGCTTAAATTAGTGATTTTAATAGAATACTTTCCAGCAGTTATGTGATAGAGTGAATGATTGATGTTTACTTGAATTGTCATTAGTAGTTAGATGCCATCGGGATGTGAGTTCTTGCTTTTCTTGTTTTTAGTTAGGTAGATGAGTGTTCATTAAAAGATAGATAGATTAGTTGCTTACTTTCTTATTTACTTGTTCTTTGCTTATTCAAAAAGAAATTGAATAGTTTAACTAGCTTTAAAATAGAATGTTATTTGCTTATTTAGAAATAGTCCATCAATTCCTTGTTTGAAGTTGCTTAGGGTAAATAGTTCATAATTCTAGAATTGCTTAAATCTCTTCATTATTTGATTTTATTGCAATTAGATTAGATCTCTAGATGTGCATATACAGTGATGGCACCTCGAAGCCTACGAGCCTCGGGTTGACAATTTAATGTCGAAATAGATAGCATATATTTTACTCGACATTTTTGGTGCCATTGTCGGGGAGGTGCTAAAGGGATTAGAGCTTAGGTAGGTAGGTTTCCTTTAATTACAAAACAACGGGGAGGAGAAACTTCAAGACAAGAGGTAAGAACCTGCGCATCCATTTTAATGGGTCGCTCCAAAGCCTTATTGTTCCCTTTCTGCAAGAGTGTTTACTTTTTCTGCAAATTTGCTTACATTTCTTAGTTTGTTTACTTTTCTCAGTTTGTTCACTTTCCTGCAATTTACTTTCCCGCAAGCGTGGTTTCTTTCCTGCATAGTGTGCTTAATTTTTCCACAATTTACTTTCTCGCAAGCGTGCTTTCTTTCCTTCATAGTGTGCTTACTTTTTCCACAATTTACTTTCCCGCAAGCGTTCTTTCTTTCCTGCACAGTGTGTTTACTTTCCCGCAATTTAGTTTTCCTGCAAGTGTGCTTATTTTACTGCAAGAGTGTTGTCTTTTATTTCTTTTATGCAAGTTTTATTTCTTTCATGCAAGTGTGCTTCCCTTTCGCAAAGTGTGTTTGTTTTTTCCTTCCAGTGTGTTTAATTTCATACACGTGTGAGTTTGATTTCATTCCTGCAATCGTATTTTATGTTATGCTTTGATTTATTTCCTATAAGTGTGATTTATTTTATGCAAGCATGGTGTGTTTGGTTTGTGCAAATCTTCTTTAAATATGTCTTTCATCTTTTAGGTATTTGTGATTAAAAATCTTTAAAAAAATCTATAATAATAAAAAACTTTTGGTTGTTTTAAGAACCCTCGACACTAATCCCTATGTGAGGCAGAATCCAACAACCAGCAAAATGAACTCAGAAGCAACCATTAGCTTGAGGGAACTTTCTCAAATCCTAGCAATAGCCGGGATTTCTTCTTTTCAAGAAGAACATATTTTGGCAGCAGCCAAAAGTGTATCTACCTCTCTAGAAATATTAGAAGAATCAAGGTCCTGCGAGCTACAAAATAATTTTCCTTTCCAAACTGTAAAGGAAGTTGAAAACTTATGGACTACATCTGGGTGAGAGCAATCACTAAGACCTGAGATTGAGGAGTTCTCAACATCCATCTTAGTAGATCCTTTATGTACTTCATAAATCAATCATCCAGAAGAAGAGGATCTGCATAGCATAATGAAGGAGAGCATAGCAATTATTGTTGATAAACATCAAGATTACATTGAAATTTGGTTTCAAGAGGTCATCAGGCCACAATACTATTCTCTTCTTCAACACCTTTTGATGCCAAAACAAGTAGGTTGGTTGGTTCTTCATATCCAGGTTATAACTGCAGTAAATTTTTCATATGCGGATATGGGTATGTTTCTTATCTTTCTTCACACATGGTTACATAGGAAAAGTTCTTACACTTGAATAAAGATTTTCCTTTCTTATTAGGTAGGGTAGGATAGTAAATAAAAACTGCATGTTGTTAGTTTAGCTTAAAGTCTAATGCAACCTCATTTTACATTTTCTTTTTAATAAACGAACTATGAGATACATGTTCATGTGACTTCATCTCATTGATCTCATCAGTTTTTGATATTTTTGAGTGTGGTTTTTGACAAACAATTCTAGAGATTTCTGTAGGTATTTATTTCACCAGGAATAGACAATTTCAAGGAGATTTAAAGGAAGGATTTTTCTTCAAAATATTACTATACTTGAACCTTGTTGTATGTCAAGCATTAATTGAATAATGACTTGATGTAATTAGCCATATTTTTGCAAAGATTTTCATCTTCTTCTTTTCAAGGCATCTTAAATAGCAGCTGCTCTTAAAACCTTCACTACTATATAAGGAAGTTATATTGTAACCATCAAGATTAGAGGTCACTCGTACATTTTCCCCAAGAACCCTTAGTAAGTGAGTAAAGTATCTTTATTAAAGAGTAACAAGGAGGCCTGATTAGCGGTTAGCCATGGAAACATTAAAAAAAAAAGTAATAAAGTTAGTTGCGCCTAAATATACCTTTTTATTCTTTCCCAATGGTACCATCCACTACACACTAAAAATGTTTGATTATATCATATCTTTAGATAGGCCAYGTCCGCTTAAGTACCCCTTACATCAGGACAATCTATAAGGAATATATAAAGGAAACTCATCCTATAACAAAAATACCATCCCAATCTAAAAAAGAAAATAAAATAAAAWAAGTTTTTTCAGAGTTGTCCCCCCATCTTCTTGCACAAAGCAATTTTATATTAAAATCTTAAAATATGGAGGGCCAGTMTTTTGAGGGTGTAAGAGGCTAACCCATCAGGACACTGAACAGGTATGTTGGCATTGGGTATCGACCTGTGGTATGACTAGGTAAACCTGTCRGAGTACTGAACGGGCTTGCTGGCAGCGGGGCATTCTACCTAGCGAGGATAATAATCTAATAAAAAATAAGAAATTCTTAAATCTTAAACTTGTCCTGGTGTATGACATTACTTGTAGACAAAGATGACACAAAGTATGTATGGTTAAGCTAAGGTTAATGAACTCCATAAATTTTTCATTGGGAACTAACTTTGAGACTATCTCAAAACTCTCTTGCCTACCTCTTCTTAGCTATATATAGGATATCCTATCCTATAGGTGGGGCCATATTCTAACAGTCTCGTCAGACCGATATGTGAAATTTATCTCTACACTTAACAAGCTGTAAATATTTGGCTATTGGGAGAATTGACTGGTTTCCTATATTTTTTATTGTGAGGTGTCACAATACTTAGGTGTGGGGGAGGCGTTTCATGAGTTGACAAATGACAACACTGCCTAGAAGAAGTAGAATCTTTGTAAAAGAAATTGTATATTGATTTCGTGATACAGGTTATTACATCAATGGTTATTTAATTTTGAAATGCTAAATATTCCCTGTGTGTTATAAGCCTGTTGTGCATTTTAGGGAAGACTTTTTAACTGGTTCTTTGTGACAATTACAGATCAATAACACATTGTTAAACTCACTGCAGATCTGTGTTACACACCTATGAACGAAGGAACAAGGTTAAGTGGCTATGTATTACGCTAGGTATTTATCTCAGTACGGTTTTGATTTGGAGTTTTCTGGATGAGAGTCTAGGTCTAGGGAGCTAGGTCAGGGTTTCCAAAAGATGAGTTGCAAAGATAAAATGGGGCAAGGTAGGTATACTCAATAACATTTAGGATTTGTCATTGTGTATAGGGTAAATGCGGTGAGTTTCAACATGGGAATGAGATCATGAATCCATTCATCAGAAGAAGGTGTAACATAACATGACAGTTTCATCCAAAACAGAGCAAATAACTTTGAATTCTTCTAATCTTATGAAACAATCATAGGAAAGCATGGAAGTGCCAGCAAATTGTAGCAGAAGAGAAGAAAGTTTTGGAGGCCTTCCTCGATGAGTTTTTTAATGAAAAAGTTATGAATGGAAAGCTCAATATGTACTATACACCCTGGAGTCACTAATCCAAACAAAAACCTACATCTAACCCCTTCAAAATTGATTCAAAAACAAACTTTCCAAAAGCGCAGCGACTGTGACAGAACTGCAACAAAAAACAATAGGGGTCAAATATGGGGAGATAACTCTTTAACCATAACACATTTTACAAAATGGGGAGAGGGTTATATAAAGATGTTTTTAAGACAAGCCTCTCTCAGTGTTTTGATATTCTTTCCCATGTTCTTGTAATATGTGGCACAAAATAATGACTAAAACAGGGAATTAAATTGGAGAATTTGATTTTCTGAAATAGGCCTCCAAGAAAGTTGAATATCTCCCACTATATGCTACCTATGTAAATATTGAATGAGGTTATTATTATTTGGTATGTCCTTAGAAAAAACCTCCTTTTTTTTCCAAAATTCATCTTTATTTGGTCGAAAACCTGTTTTGAAAATAATTACTAAAACGGGAAATTAAGTTGGAGAATTTGATTTTCTGAAATAGGTCTCCAAGAAAGTTGAATATATCCCAATATATTATACATGTGTAAAACCTTAAGGATTTTTTTGTGATTTGGTATTTCATTAGAAAAAACCTCCTTTGGTTTTCCAAAATTCATCTTTATTTGGTCAAAAACCTGTTTTTAAAATAATGACTAAAACAAGAAATTAAATTGGAGAATTTGATTTTCTAAAAGAGGTCTCCAAGAAAGTTGAATATATCCCAATATATGATACCTGTGTAAAAAATGAATGAGGTTATTGTGATTTGGTATGTGATTAAAGAAAACCTCCTTTGGTTTTCCAAAATTCATCTTTAATTGATAAAAAAAATCTTTTTAAAATGTTGACCAAAAATAGAGTCAAAAGTGCAATGTGGTCTTGTAGAACACTTTTGAGTGACTTTTCCTGATCCATTTTCTGATGTACTAGTGCATGGACATGTGTCTCACAAGCTTGATGTCCCTGTTTTCCTTTTTCAGGAGCATCTCCAGGTTTTCATTTACTCTTCCAAGACAATACTCTCTGACCTTTTCAAATTCTGTTGCAATGGTGCCTTCAATGTCTTGTTGACATAGCGAAGGTAGATACTTTGTTTTTAAAGCCTGCTATTTTCGATTATTAGTTGATTTCCAATTCAATAAGCCATTGAATTTTCCTTTTTACTTCTTGAAAATTCTTGAGAATATGTCTTACCAAGTGTGAAAGAATGTGGCCAATCCTCATAACATCATATTCCACCACGGCCTCATCAAATTACTTGTCATAGCCGAGTTGGCAAAACAGGGGAAGACATGGGATGAGTTCATTTATCAATTTTCAAACCCCCATATTTCAATCAAGACTAGAAAGAAATCACTTGGGTTAGGGACGGTTACTCCATCCAAACACCATTCTCCAAAGACTCAATGCCCTCAACATTTATTAATCCTACACTCAAAAAGTTACAAGAGGCAATTCAACAAGATTTCCATGTAGTCCCCACAAATAAGAGAGGAGCCAATCGATTCAAAGGAGGACCTTTTCGAAAAAGTACCTGGAATGCAAGTGGGAAATCTAATGTAAAACATCCAAACACTTCAGATCCCATCCAAGTATCCTCTGATCTCGAAAGCCCTCATAAAATACTTAGGGAATTATCTGTAGAAGAATTGGAGCCTCATAGAGAGACAAAATTTGAACCTATCTCCCCTCATAAACCCCCTGTTACTCCTACCTCACAAATGCCTACCTCAGATCCCAAAACTGATAGACTCTCTACATCCTTCAAGGGATCCAAGCCCTCCTCTGAGATATATGTTCATACTCCAGCCATTGAAAAGTTACAACAGGAAAATGTTCAGCTCCTTCAACAATTGGAAGAGAGCAATACCATGGATAGACATCTCCACCATGACAATGCAATACTACAAGAAAAGGTGAATTCCCTCCAAAGATTGGTTTACCAAATGACCAATGAAAATCATAGCCTCCATGCACAATCGAAACACCGCAAGAAGGCCAAGACAAAGTCTTCAGGGCAAGAAGATTCTAAAGCTAATCCATACCTTGCTCTGCAAATCTAGTCATATGGGGCAATTCATTTTTGTTTGCAGTGGGACCTACAAAATCCTTAGGTGTGGGGGTAATGTTGGGCTCGTGATTTCGTTGTTTTATGATGATTATTGAATCCTTTTTGTATAGGTATTATATGTATTAATAACCATTTTGAAGATGTTTTCAAAGGATTTTATATCAATTCATCGTGGATCTACAACATATATGTGAAATTGATGTTTTGCAATGGTTTTGAGTTAGTTTCGATTTGATTTAGTGTTTAAAAGAATCTAATGCATGATTTGTGTGTCACAGGATGAATTCGCAATGCAATTTTCCATCCGGTACCTCATACGGCACTCCATCCGACACTCCATCTGGTACGCGATCTGGCACTCCATCCGGCATATGATCCAGCACTCAAAGCGCAGAGGAGTTGGAGGTTGTTGCATTTGCGGCATGTGATGGGCGAATTGGTGACCTGGGTTTTGTGCCCCCTCATGTCCTCCAGCTACTGAGCTCTTGACATCTCAAATTAGGCAGTTATGTTATTCACTAAGTGGCTCATTCAGTTTCTAGAAGCCAAAGTTGTTAGCAGCTCATTTAATGAATTTTCTATTTTTAGAGGAGGTCGACCCTTCCAGTGGTCGACCTCTCAAGTTGTAATTCACTTATAAATACCACTAGTAGTGGCAAGACCAAAAAATAGAATTGTTAAGAAGAATTTTTTTGTGTAATACAGACATTTTGTTCCAGAATTCGTTTTTATGATTAATGACATAATTACATTGAGTTAAGCCTGTGTTTTTTAGCTAAGGAGAAGCCACGACCTATTGGGGGGCCCACCAACGGTCTGGGTGAATACTTATATAGATAGATCATGTATTTCATTTGTGTAGTTATAATTCATTTCATTTCTCTGTTATATGTCTTTTGTAATTTTAAATGTTGTGGTTTTTGTTCATCATTTAATTGTCTAATTCATCTTTTGCAGATTGCTAATAGGAGTTGGTTATTTGTTATGCTATGTTTTTTATTTCTTAACAATTGGCCTACAAGTTAATAACTTAGATGATGTGCTAGAGTTTTAAATTGATTTTTGCAAATTAGAACAGAGTAGTATTTAGAACAGAGGATTAGTTTAGATAGAGTTTCTTTTGCAGCTTCGATGGATAAATAATTGCAAGTTGTATTAGTTGGTTTAATTCTCAGTTTAATTATGCTTTCATGGATATATTTTGCTTATCAATCATGTTTTAGTATGCTAGGGTAGAAGTAGATTTGGGATTATGTTTTTTAAAAKCATTTTAGTTAATTTTGAAATATGATTCTTAATGATAGATTAGTTCATTTTTATGAAATCCCAATTATGGATTTGAGTTGTAATTTCTAATTAGCATTAGTCAAGAGTTATAGATTTGCACATAGTGTTTTTATTGTCATTCTAAACATGAATTTGAATTAAGATTTTTAATTAAGAATTAAATTATGAGTTTATGAGTTTATAGCTTCGCTTAAATTAGTGATTTTAATAGAATACTTTCCAACAGTTATGTGATAGAGTGAATGATTGATGTTTACTTGAATTTTCATTAGTAGTTAGATGCCATCGGGATGTGAGTTCTTGATTTTCTTGTTTTTAGTTAGGTAGATGAGTGTTCATTCAGAGATAGATAGATTGGTTGCTTACTTGCTTATTTACTTGTTGTTTGCTTATTCAAAAAGAAATTGAATAGATTAACTAGCTTTAAAATATATTGTTATTTGTTTCTTTAGAAATAGTCCATCAATTCCTTGTTTGAAGTTTCTTAGGGTAAATAGTTCATAATTCTAGAATTGATTAAAGCTCTTCATTATTTGAGTTTATTGGAAGTATATTAGATTAGGCTAAGCTAGGCTAGATTAGAGCTCTAGACCTGCGTATACAATGCTGGCACCTCGAAGCCTACGAGCCCGGGGTTGACAATTTAATGTTGAAATAGATAGCATATATTTTACTCGACAATTGTCATCAATGACAAAAAGGGAGATTGTTGGAAATATTGTTTTCATTGATTTAAAATATAGGGGGAGCCTACAGATGTCCAAGATAAATATTACAAACCTACAAATGAACAAGATAAATATTGAAAGATGGAGAATGTTGAGATATATGGCATTCCCTATAACTCCCTAGGAATGAGGAGATATGTTTTTATTCCGTTTGACAACCATGACAGAAAATTAAGGTGTGCTCAGTCAGTCTTTACAGGTCGACCCATAAAGTGGGGACAAAATTACCATAAATATAGGATAGATGTGCACATTTGTAAAGAAAACGAGCAAGATATCAAGTCTGAGGTGTGAAAAACTGATCTGAGGTGTTCTAAAGGTGTTGGGGTTTCTTTTTGGGATCTAAAGGTGTGAAAGAAAAATCTAAGGGATTTTCTTGGGGTCTTTCTTGTTTTCAATGTGCGTTATAGGTATATGATGTTGTCGTATACATTATTCTAATGTTGTGATGTTGTCATCACTGTGATGCTACCATATGCGTTATTTTGATGCTATGATGTCGCCATCATTGTGATGTTGGTGTGTGCATTATTCTGAGTTTGTGATGTGTCTCTCACTATGATGTTGGTGTGTGCATTACTATGAGGTTGTGATGTTGTCATCGGGGATTATATTCTGGAATGATGTTATGAGGTTGGATAGGGCATGAAGGCTACATGTGACTAGGGTTTAAAGGATTTTCTATGGAATGAAGAATGCAAGTGAATTCAGAAGTACTCTGAGTATGAATATATTGGATTGGTGTCTAGACATATCTTGTTGAGTTGGTGCTCAAGTGAGGGGATTGGTGTCTCTAGCAGGTTGGTGCCTGCAAGTATTGTAACAGTAGGTTGGTCCCTACATGTGTTGTTCGGTTGGTGCTCAACTAAGGATATTTGTGTCTCTAGTAGGTTGGTTCCCACATGTTGCTAAGTTGGTGCTCAGTTAAGGAGATTGGTGTCTCCAATGGATTGGTGCCTACATGTGTTGTTGGGTTGGTGCTCAACTAAGGAGATTGGTGTCTCTGGTAGGTTGGTGCCCACATGTTGCTAAGTTGGTGCTAAGTTAAGGATATTGGTGTCTCCTATGGGTTGGTGCCTAAAATCATTGTAACAATAGGTTGCTTCCTACAAGCATTTATAAAGATAAGTTTATGGTTTTATCCCAACTAGATTTCCATGTTAAACTCTATGAATTATGATTTGAGTTTATATCTGATTATTGTTTCTTAGCTAATGAATGATTGATGAATGGTTAAATAAAGTAAACATTATTTTATATTGATTCACCTCCCCCCCCCCTCTCTCAGTATAAGCATAAGTTCAATAGGTTGCACGGTTTCAAGTTGCACCAAAAGAAACTCATGTGCAAGCAGTGAAAACAATATTCAAATATCTATAGGGCACCCTAGACTTCGACTTATGGTACTCAAGAAGTGAATATCTTACTCTAACAACATATAAAGATGCATATTGGGTAGGTAGTATTGATGATAGGAAAATCACAAGTGGAGGAGCATTCTTTTTGGGAAACATCCCAGTGTCTTGGTTGAGCAAGAAACAATCTTCAGTTTCTCTATCCACCATATAGGTCAAGTATATAACAACATCATCATGTTTCAAACAAGTTCTTTGGATGAAGTGGACATTGAGAGATATTAAGGTAGAATGTGATCATACAATCACAATAATTTGTGACAACACAAGTGCAATAAATATTTCAAATGAATCTTGTTATGCAATCTAAAACAAAACATATTCCAATCAAATATCACTTTTTAAGAGAACAATTAGAAAAAAAAAATGTCAAGATGGAATATATTACCACCAAAGAACATATTACGGGTATTTTCACAAAACCCCTTCTCAAAGAGACATTTGAATTTATTATATAGGAATTGGGAGCGATATACATCTCGTATAGTCACTAAGTGCTTAAGAAGAAGCACAATCTCGGGGGGGCACTCCTTTGCCATTGATGTCAAAGGGGGAGAGTTGAAAACAAGGGGAGAGTTGCAGACAAAGAAGGAAAGTTAGAGACAAAAGGAGAGTTACAGACAAGGGGAGAGTTGTAAATAGGGGGAGAATTATTTTTTACTATGTGTCTGCATTATAGGATTTCCATCAATGACAAAGAGGGATATTTTTTAACAAATTGTTGTCATTGATGTCAAAGGACTTATTTCATGTAAGTATTCAAATATAAGTATCTCATGAAAAGGTGACTTTACGTAGAAAGGTGAATTCAAAATTAATTTGCGTGAAAAATATGACTTAACATAAAAAGGTGAATTCAAAATGAAGTTACGTGAAAAATGTGACCTAACATAAAAAGGTGAATTTCAAAATAAAAAATGAAGTTATGTGAAAAAGGAGTATTAAAAGATTTAAAAAAATGAATTTTCGTAAAGAAGTCAAAAAGTAAAATGGTATTTTCTCATAGTTTAAAACCCCATGGTATTTTGAAAAGTGAATTAAAAAGGGGAGGAATTAATTATTTAATTAATGGATGTCGTGTCTTTTTTTAATAACATGACTCTTCATGTAGAGTTATGATAAAGTATAAAAGGGGAAGAGTAATGTGAGAAAAAAGTGTGGGTGAAAAATGTAATATTCTTATGAATAACATTTGAAGAAGTCAGAGGAGTGATGATTAAATATCATTTGAGCAGTGACAATTGAATATCATTCAAGGAGAGACGATTGAATATTAGTGAAGATTAGATTTGGTGTTCTAGCAAGAAGATCTGGTGTTATAGAAAGTAGAACTTGTAAAGGCAAATCTGAGGAAGAAGTAGCATAAGAAGCAAGAATATATGGTGAAGGCAGAGCTAAGGTATAAGTAGTGAGAAGACCTGGTGAAGACATAAGCAACAAGAAGACCTATGAAGTAAATGTAGATTTTCAACCTCTAAAGAATAAATTGCAAGCTTGAAAGTAGGTTAGTTCCTACCAACATCAAGCAATGGGGATTATTGTCTCTAGTAGGTTGGTGCTTACAAACCTATAGTAGTAGGGATTGGTGTCTCCAGTAGGTTGGTGCCTACAAAAATCAACCAGTGGGGATTGGTGTCTCCAATCGGTTGATTCCTACAAACATCTAGTAGCGGGGTTTGATATCTCCAGTAGGTTGGTGCCTACAAATATTTGTAACAATGAGTTGGTGCCTCAAAATTTTAAAGAGAAGTTATAATAATCTCGATAAACCATAAAGTACCAATTAATCAAATTAGTGTTTGGTATCCTATAATGTCCCCATCCGCTTAGGAGTCATATGGGAGAAATTTTGCTAGCCTAATAAGTTCATGTGGGCTAAGGCATAAAATGATCAAGGGGACATGACTTGCCTAGGAAATAATTTATAAAGTTTAATTAGGAAAAAGGGGGGACTTGGGTCCTAGGCTAACGAAAAGTCACTTTTAAATTATAAAGTGAAGGAACCACTAAAGTGACTTTAATAAAATAAAATAAATAAGTGAGCGGGAAAAGACTCAAGTGAATATCAAAAGGGGAAAATGAGGAGTTTCTCCTCATTCCTGCATTCACTCATTTGAGAAAAAGTTCCTTGAGAGCTCTTGAGAAGAGAGTCTAGGGTTTTTTTGGAAACCCTTGTTCATCCACTGGTTTCGGTGTTGCAACTATACACCCTATTCAGTTAATGGAGAAATCACTGCAGATTTCTCATTGTGCTTCAACCATATCGTGTTTCCATCATTTAGGAGTAGAGTTTCAAAGTGTGGAGGTCGAATTTTATTTGGAAGATGAGTTCCCTTCATTCTGGGTGCAAGCTTGAGAGGTTGGGCGCATCTTATAGCTTGTGTACATAGTATTGTTGCTTGGGTTCCTTAACTTACTCATCTGGAGCAAGTGGGGACACATCTTTGAAGCTAGAGGAGCAATTTCAGTGTGGAAATAGAGAGAGATATCATTGTTGGGAAGTATTTTCATTGATAGGGGAGATTTTTTCTTAGTATCCATTGTGTGGAAGTGATAGGATATTTATTTCTCAGTGGGGGAGACAGAATATATGTGTTTGGTGTTCATCTCAAGACCTGGATATAGCCTTTATAGTGTTGGGTCGCTTTCTAATATTCTGGCTGAGTTTGAAGTGTGGGGACGAGTTGCTACTTGGTAGGGGTGAATTAATTTATTGCTCGGCCATTTTCCTTGCACTTTATATAGTATTTTTTGTGGGTTTTAGCTACTAGAGGCGTGGACACAATTGGTAGCCATTTGCATCCTCATTTGCCTCAGATTTGTGGATATTCTTCCTTCATAAATATAGGACACGTTCTTCATCTATTTTCTATTATGTTTACTATCAGAAAATAGTAATATTGTTGTTGTAATATTGAAGCACTTATCAGTCATTGCATGAATGAGAAACCCCTTAGAATTGAATAACAAGTATGGTTTATTTCTAAGAATTTTTGTTAAGCTTATCTCTGATATTATACACATAAGTTGATGTTGTTTATATATACATATGTGTGCCACATCATCCTCAAAACATTTGAACTAATAGACTAAACATTTGTGAGGAAAAACTAATGGTGGAAATAAAGGGAAAAATTGTGCTCGGAATATTATATAGCCATTCAAATTAATTTCTTCCCAAAATAGTAAAGAATCAATAAAATATTTGAAAATACAATACATAAAATGATATACTTTGATATGATATGTTTGTTAGGCATGGCTAAGTGTAAGTACAACTTTGTTTTTCTATATCGCTAAATGCAAGCACAACTTCTTATGGTAAAAGTTTGATACATATTTGATAAGAAATTTAAGTATGATAATAAGATATCCAACAATATGATTTCAATGACAATTACCTTTGAAATTCATTTTTATCCTAAAAAAAAACATCTAAAACTTATAAATGAGCATGCATATAAAAGTTAGCTTGGTTATCAAGTAACACAAATAACAATGGAGTGTTGTTATTGTTAATAAGAATGCAATCTAAGTCTATTTTTAATGATTTGTCTACTTGGTCATTGCATATAGAGTAGCAAGGTGCATTTGTCATTGTTAATAAGAATGCAATCTAAGCCTATTTTTAATGATTTGTTTACTTGGTCATTGCACCTAGAGTAGTGAGTTTCATTTACAGTAAGCGTGGATGAGATGTGTAATGGAAAGGTACCATTAATAACTTAAATTGAAAAAGAAAATGAAAACGTAACAAAAAAAACTTGACCGAGATAATAAAATAGAAAGAATATATTAATATAATAACCAACACCGATTCATTTTAACCTTGATTTATTTTTTATTCCTCTTGGTGGGATTAAGATAAATCTATATTGATTAATCCACAAGCTCATGCACATACATATTTCTTATGGTTGAATATTTGATAAAGAATAATGCTTGGATGAAATCATGGGTACAACATGGAGGCTCATCCGATCATTTCCTTATTTTGTTAAATTAGAAATCGAAGAATGGAATCCTCATGCTCCCTTTAAGTTCAACTATTCATGGTTGAATGGGGAGCATTTCAGGTACCCAGTAACAAGGACTTGGAGGCCTTTTGATAAAAGTTCATGAGACTCAGCCATGAAGCAATTCACTGCTAACTTGAAGAAAGTAAAAGGGGTGGTAGGTGAGTGGGAAAGAAATCATGCTAGGAAGAATCATAAACATATTAAGGAAGTGGAAGAAGTTATAAAATACCTCTTTGAAAATAATAAGGCTAGAGTATTCTTAGAAGAGGAATTACAAGCCTTAAAAGAGTTTGAAGGGGAAAAAAGGCTCTTCTAGACAAAGAGGAGGTAGTGTGGAGGTTTAAAAGCTAAGCCATATGGTTGGTTGAAGGTGACAATAATACCAAGTTCTTTCACAAGTTTACAAACCACAAAAGGAACATAAACACCATATGGGAAATCCGTAATACATATAGCACTAGGGTTAAATATTTTAAAGAAATAACAGAAGATGGAAAACAACATTTGAAAAATATTTTCAAAGATCCTAAAGAAGTCAACATCGATGAAGTCATAAAATATTAAGGCTCTTCCCTAGGCCCATTCATGATCAAATGAATTTGTAATTAGAAGATGAAGTATCCAAGGAAGAGCTAAAAGTAGTATTAAAATATTTCAATAAGGAAAAAATCCCTCGCCCTAATGGTCAAACAATGGAATTTCAAAAAAAAAATTATGAAATGCTAGAGGCTAATATTATGAGAATGGTGGAGGAATCCATACTTTTAGGGAATGTGTTAGGAGAAATAAACTCTACTTGTATAGCCCATATCCCCAAAGGCCAAGACCCCTCCTCCTTTGAAAATTTAAACGTATTTTGATTTTCAATCTTTGATGGACAGTCTCGATTCCTATACACTAGGGAAATGCATGATGTTATTGGAATCGTAAAGGAGGGAATGCATACAATCAAGACAAAGAAAACCCTAGTAGTTGTGATGAAACAAATCTTGCAAAATCTTATTATAAAGTGAAATGGTTATATTTAAGGTTGTTGTTACTTCAATTGGGTGTGAATTTGCCGACATTTGTTGGATAATGGGATGTTTGTCATCAGTATAGTTTATTGTGCCAATAAAAGGATCACCTTCAAGGTTCTTCAATGCATCAAGGGGGATTCATTAAAGTGTCCTTTATCCCTTTTCCTATTGGTATCTAAAGGAATATGCATGTTAATCATGGATGGAAGGAGGAGATGAGTCCTAAAAGGGATTAAAACTTACAGTCGGTGGTTGCCACACATCTAGTCTTTGTAAAAGATATAATGATTTTTGGTCATGGTACTACCAGCGAACTAAGAATAATCAAGGAGATCATGGATATATATTGTCAAGAAATTGGTATGGAGGTAAATATGGTGATATCCTCAATGTTATTCAATGAATTGGAGGATGAAGTGAAGATTCAAATACAAGATTTATTTCCTATGAATCACTTAGATCTAGATCTAAGAATAAAGTACATGGGTTAATAATTAAAACTTAATTACTAGAAGTATGTTGATTAGATATGGTTGTTTAACAAAATTGAAGTAATAATTTCAGTGTGGTGCAACATATGGCTATCACGGGGAGGTAGATTTGCATTGGTTAACGTAGTTTTAGAAAGTATTCATGTGTATTAGATGTCTATTGCACACATTCCCAAAGGCATTTCAAATTAAAAATAAAAATTGTTTCAGATTCTTATGGACTAGGAAAATGGTAAAGGAAGGAATTTCTTTGGTAAACTAGACAATAGTGGCAACCCCAAAGGAAGCAAGTGGTTTGGGATTGAAGAATATATATGCTTTTAGTGAAGCACTAATTGCTAAAATTCACTGGAGATTAATATATAATGCATGAATTTGGGGGAAATTGATGAAAGTTAAATATCTTAAAGGAAAATCTATGGAAGAATGGTGTATATTCGAGAGGAAAAGTGCCCAAGGAGATTCAATTGTCTAGAAATATTTAATTAGCTATTACCATCAATTGGTAAATGGGTAACTTGGAAAGTTGGAAGGGGAAATAAAGTGAGAATTGGATAAGACCCATGGATTTGATGTGAAGGAAACTCTAGGATCTTTGAAGATCCTCTCAATGATATACATTTAAATGAATATCTCTTTATGGAGGATGTTTCAAGTCCTATTGATAGGAACAATTGATCTCACAGATGTAAATCATCAGAAGTATTGCAGTTACAGGATGAAAAAGAATAGGATGATCCTAATTTGTGAATCTTTTAACCACAATACTATAAAGTTATTGGACCGGGAAGATATAATTAAATGGTAAAAAGATCAAAATAAAGGGGAGTACACAACAAAAATAGAATACTCAACCAAATAGAATAATCCCAAGTAGGAGAAATAATTTGGTGGTGGAGAATAGTATGGAAGTTGGAAGGCCTTTGAAAACAAAAATATATATGTAGCTAGCTTTAGCTAATAATATACTTACATGGGACAATGGATAAAAAAGGAGATGGTGAGGGTCGAGAAGATGTATATTGTGCAAATGAAATGATGAAATTATGGATCACCTCTTTGTCACTTGCTCTTTTTCTAGATCTGTTTGGAAATAAGGTATTACAGATCTCAAAGGGAAGAAATAAATGGGACTAGATATCTTTAGTGGAATGCCTTCTCTCTAGGTCAAGAAATAAATTTGTCAATGCTTTTAAGGCTTTACCATGATTTGTGATTTGGGGTATATGGATTTCAAGGAACAATTTGATATTTCAAGGTATAGATATGACACCTTCACAAAACTAGTAGCTCATAGAATTAGGGTATCTTTCATGGGAAGTTGGAAACCACCAAAAGAATTCTAAAAGAAGTCATCATTGAATATCAGAATGCCTATCTATTTTTTGATGGGTTTGACCAAGGAACTTCAGGTATGTGTGGGATAAGGGAAATCTTTTTTCTTGAATTTGCATATTATTTTCCCTGGAAATTTGTTGTTGGGCAAGGAATAAATAATCAAGTTGATTTATGCTTTGTGGATTATTTTGAAAATGGAAATGGACAAAGGTTTAAAACAAGTATAGACTCGAATATATTGATGGATTAGGCAATTAATAAACACACAATAGATAATGTTTTTTTAATTCCAATCATGAATCAAGTGTTGGAGATAAAAAGTTGTTTTGATGATTTTCTTTTTATCATATCTATAGATAATACAATACAAAAGCAAATCAACTTTATAAAGAAGTTATCTTATTGTAGAAAGGGGTCATTTCTAAGAAAGAGTTCAAAGGAGGGACTCAAATATTTTCATTTGAAAGATCTCTTTATTGATGCTAGAGCTGAAAGGATCCTTATTTGATGTTCTATGTTATGTGTTGTTTTTTGTTACCGAACCTTAGGGGTGATGTGTAATTTTGTGAAGGAATAAATGGAGGAGACCAATGAATGTTGTAATAAGTAGACGCAAGACACATACTATTACAAGACGATGCATATTTAATGTTTTTTTTCTTTTTGAAACTTTTAAGGCAATCAAAAGTGTATTCTCATTTCACATTTGAAATATCAAATAGAAATGTTTTTTTCTTGGAAAAAGAAGTTCATGCACATATATAAAATAATATTAAGGGGGTCCAAAGTACACATTACACAATTAATTAACATTAACTTAATACATAATAAAAATAAATGACTTTAGAAAAAAATAACGATAACCAATTTATAGCCAATAATTTATATAAAATTGTGTGATGTGAAGAGGTGTAGAGATCATTTGTGTAGTTCACTAAAAAATTGTTTTAAAAATAATAATAATGAAGTGAGGTGTATTATATATAGTTAAGTATAGGTGAGTTGTGTAACATGACCTAATGGTGATAAACCAAAGAAAAGTTGAAATTTATAATGAATAAAAGAAAAGCAAAAAAATAATAATAATAGAAAAGAATAAAAATATCAGCTATAATAATAAGAAGTAAATTTTAACATCAAATATGATTCGGGGGGGCTCCAATAATAAAGATGAATTCATCGTTTTATGGACCCTCCTACAGACAGAAAAGCAAAAGGATGTCAGGAAGTTTCGGGTTTTGGGTGACTCTAAATTGGTGATAGACTGGGCCAAAGGAAAAATATCCATCCAAAACATCAACTTGGCCAATATTATGAGAGACATAAGACTATCCTTTCAATCTTTTGATTGGTTTTATTTCCAACATATTCTGAGAGAACACAATGTAAAAGAAGACAAACTCTCAAAAGAAGCATTACAACTGCAAAGAGGGGCTTTCGGGTACTATGAATACCTTGAAGGAACTGAAAAAGAAGCCATGGAGTTCTCACTGTAACTCTTTTTTTTTAGGAATCGTCAATGATGCAGGGAATCAAAGAAGTACAGAAATTTAAGGAGGCACACTGAATGGAAAGACGACAATAGTCTATCATTTTTTGAAATAGACAGGATGAAATCTTTTTAAGGCAGTTTTGTAAGAATGAAACATGTATATTCTATGAATATAAGAAGCTTTTTTTCTATGGAAAAAAATAATAAGTAAATTAAAAAAAAAAAAACATATATAATATACATAATGTTTTTTTCCCGTGAAAAAAAAAAACCATAATTTTGTTTCCAAAAACGTTTTTTTCTTTCCAAATGATTAGAAAAAATTCCACATATCTACCTACAAGCGTCAAAAAAATCAACTCAAAATATATGAATATCTCATCTCTAGGTTACAAAGTAACCATCAACACAACATAGCCCATCCCACATATCCCACCATTCACCAACGATAATCTAATTAAAAATTTCAAAATATAACTACAATCATAAGGATCCCACATGGATCCATGGTTTTTAATAAGGCACAATTCCTATTTACATATTATCCATCTAAATACTTAGAAAAAAAAGAGAAACAATTCTAGTAGGAATCCAAAAACCACACCATTGTTGAAATAATGTAACTGCGAAGAGCATTCTTATTATTATTGGATTAAATCCCCATTGCGGATTAATCAT
>ML810855.1:141647-162685 GCA_009831015.1 Picea engelmannii
CATTACACATTGATCAAGATCATGACTCTGAAAATAATCCTCATGCTGATGTTTTTCTAAACAAAATTGCTAATCATCATATTGTTCAGTTGCCTAGCAATCAAATTCCAAAAGGACTAGTTCCTTTGGAAAGATTATTTGATAGGAATGATGTGCAGTGAAGATCAAAGGTTCAGCTGATGATGTTGATGTAACTGAGTGCAATGTGGGTATAGAAAAGGATCCAAAATCTGCCAAGTTGTCAAGTAGCTTGTCAAGGGAACAAAGGGCTGAATATACTAAATTGTTAAAATATTTTGCTGGTGTGTTTGCTTGGGCTTATGAAGATCTCAGAACTTACGACCCAAGCATCATAGAGCACAAGATCCCATTGAAAGAAGAGACCAAACCATTCATGAAAAAGTTGAGACAAATAAATCCTATGTTGCTGCTTGTAATGGAAAAAGAGGTAAAAAGGATTTTAGATGCTAAAATTATTATTCCTTTGAGGTATTTTGAATGGGTGGCCAACTTGGTCCTAGTGAGAAAAAAGAATGGTGAAATCATACTTTGTGTCAATTTTTGGAATCTGAACAGAAGCTCTAAAAAGGATAATTACCCATTGTCCAAGATGGAGCACATATTACAGAGGGTGACAGGTGCATCTAGGATGTCCATTATTGATGGATTTTCTGGCTACAATAAGATCTTTGTCCTGCTAGAAGATAAAGACAAAACAAACTTCACCACTCCTTGGGGTACATTCATGTACGCTAAGATGCCCTTTGGCTTAATGAACGCATGGGCAACCTTTCAACGAGCCATGGACATAGCCTTTATTGGAGAGAAGGAGAAGTTTGTAGTTATCTATTTAGATGAAATAACAGTGTTCTCACCATCTGATAAATAACATTATGATCATTTAAAAAGGTATTCCTGAAATGCAGAAAATTTGGTCTCTCTTTAAACCCAAAAAAGTCATTGTTTTCCATGAAGGAGGGAAAATTATTGGGGTATATTGTGTCAGCTGAAGGGGTAAGGACTGATTCCAGCAGGGTAGAATCTATCCAAACCTTCTCACTCCCTAGATCCAAGAAGGAAGTTCAATCTTTCTTGGGAAAAAATATTTTTTTGAGAAGGTTTGTTTCAAATTTTGTTGAGTTGGTGAAGTATATTACAACCATGTTGAGAAAAGGAAATGAAATCAAATGGACTGTTGAATCCCATAATTATTTTGATCAAATAAAGAAATCTTTAGTTGAAGTCCATGTGCTCATTAGTCCAGACTACTCCAAGGATTTTCTAATTTTCTCTTTCACTTCATTTGACACAGTAGCAGTTGTTTTATTGTAGAAGAATGTTGAAGGGTTAGAGCAGCCCATTGCTTTTTTTAGCAGGGTATTGAGAGATGTTGAATTAAAGTATGACATCATGGATAAGAAGGCATATGCATTGATCAAAGCTCTCAAGGATTTCATATTTTATGTGTTGCATTCAAGATTCATTGCATATGTCCCATCAGCTTTTGTAAAAGAAATTCTCATTCAGCCTGATATAGACGGTAAAAGGAGCAAGTGGATTTCTAAAATCCTTGAATTTGATCTTGAGATTAAGCCCACCAAATTGGTTAAAGGCCAAGGTTTAGAAAAGTTGTTGGCTGAATCTAATTACATAGCTTTGGGGGTAAATTTCATCATCACTTGCTCAGAAAATCAGCAAGCTGAATTGTCTGATAAATATTCTAAAGTCAACCCTCCATTGGCAAGTTGCATCTGGTACAAGGACATTATATTTTTTCTACAGAAATTGCAGCCTCCTGACGGTATGGAAAAGAACAAGGTGAGAGATTTAAAGCTCAAAACAATTAAATATTGTCTTATTGATCAAGTCTTGTATTGGAAAGATCCTTTAGGAGTGCCTTTGAGATGCCTAGACTCATACGAAGCCCAAAAGATTATGTCTGGTTTTCATGACAATTTATGTGGGGGGCATCATTTTTGGAGAACCACGGCATATAAGATTCTCAGGGCTAGGTACTTCTGGCCTAGTTTATTCACTGATGTCTGTGCAAAGATCAGAGCTTGTGCCAAGTGTCAAAAAATTTCTAGAAACCAGCAGCTCAAGTCTTTGCAATTGAATCTTGTGGTAGCTTCAGGACCCTTTCAACAGTGGGACCTTGATTTAATTAGGGAAATTCATCATGCTTATAGTGGTCAACATAGGTGGATCTTGACTGCCACAGATTACTTTACTAAGTGGATAGAATCTATCCCTACAAGGAATTCTTCCCACAAAGTGATCATTGGCTTTCTTGAGGATATTATGGCGAGGTTTGGTTGTCCGAACATAATTGTCACTGATAATGCTGCATCTTTCAAGGCTGAACCATTGATCCAGTTCTGTGAACAGTTTGGAATCACATTGGTTCACTCAATTCCTTACTATCCCCAAGGGAATGGACTAGCAGAGTCCTCTAACAAAAGCCTTATAAATATCATCAAAAGACTGTTAGAGTACAACAAGAAAGCATGGGATTCAAAGCTCAAATTTTCTTTGTGGGCAAACAGAGTGACAACAAAGAGATCCCTTGGTCTTTCTCCTTTCCAACTTGTGTATGGATTTGAGGCCATATTTCCTTCTCAGCTTGCCTTGCCTATGGAAAACTTCTTCCAAGACTACCAGGGACAGTCGGATGATAATATTAGAAGAATACAACAACTAGTAGAAGTGCAGCAAACTCGGGAGCAGATTTTGGATAAAGCATGTGACCATAAAAAGAAGATAAAGCAGGCTTTCGACAAGAAGGTAAACAAAGAGGATTTCCAACTAGGAGATCTGGTGCTCAAGTGGGATGCACCAAAGCAGGACAAAGGCAAGCATGGTAAATTTTAAGCCTTATGGAGCGGTCCCTTCAAAATTTATGAGGTATTCTCGAATAACACTTACAAGTTGCAGAATTTGGAGGATGAATAATTTTTTGGTGGCCCTGTTAATGGGAATTTTCTGAAAAATTACTTTGCTTGAGCCACGAGTGGTTTTCCATGCCATTGTAAATATCATATTTCTTTTATTTTTTGTTTTAATAACTGACCCCATAACCCTAGGATAAGGCACTGAAACTACTTGTTCTTAGCAGCTCGCAGGGAGCATGCCATCCCCTGTGGAGCCAATGTTATCACACTAGTTTCCTTGGGTCTTTAGCCCTTAGTTAAAAAAATTCTAAGCCTTTAGATTTTTAACTTTTTGAGTTGTTTCTTAAAGGTGTGATTTACTTAGGTTCCCTTAATGAATAAAGGCTTAAGTCATGACTCAAATTTTGATCCTCACATAAACTTTTGGCCTAGGTTCATTTTTCATGACTTATGTTTTGATCCCCTTCATGATTTGACACTAAGTTTGACTCACTCCATGACCAGCTTGACTTGACATATCACCCTCCTCACTCATGCCTCTGTAGCCTTGCCATGTTGTGCCTTTGTACTATGCTTACTGGTCAAATCATTTTTGAAAGGGAGCGCAACCAACTCACTAGGAGTTCCCGTAGCACACTCTTTATCCTTCATCTTTTACCATGATTTGTTATTATAACATTGATGTCATGTCTGCCTTGTTTTCAGCACCATGGTTAGTTAAAATATTCCTTCGAGGATTCATCTTTATGATCTTTCCTAACAGTTTTCAAATTTTGAAAGCTCAAAACTTTGCGCTGCAAAAACTACCAGTTCAGACTAGTTGGCAGTGGCGCTACAAATCAGATGTTGAGGTGGATTCGGAGGCCGAGTTTCTCATGATACTCTCCTGAAATTTTGTTGAAACTCCGAGTTATCATCATTCTCCAGGTATTCCATGGTTTCCCTCATCTGCATGTAAATTTCAAGAAGCAATTTTCACTTGGAGATTGGGTAGCGATCGTGCCTGCATAATTGGAGGAGGTATTTTCCCTCGCGCTTTCCTATTAGTATTTATTTTACTCAAAGTTGTAGTCACCATTACCTGGTCAATCAGCCTTAAGACATCTAATCTCCATGCTCCCGAGCTCTAAGTGCCCAAGCAAACTTTACCTCTTATATGCGCGTTGTGCTACCTAGAGTCGCTGCTGAAACCACGCTTATTTTTCCCCTGTTTCCTTTACCTTTGAATTGGACTGTTTTCGACCCAATTTTCATAGACAATTGTAGTGATCTCCTTCTTCACCTTATTATTCCTCATTTTAAGACTTATGAACAGAAGGGGAGGGAAATTCACAGCCATTGTTTCCTAAGCTAGCAACCAATTTGAGTTAGGGGAGATTCCTGGAAAGGGGCAACCACTATTCACTATCAAATTATTTTTGAAGTCGAACTCTTTGTTTTCTTGGTCATCACCACTCCATAGCTTTTAATATTTTCATCCTAAACTATGGAGACTCCTCAAAAGAAGAAGTCGCACAAGGGAGGTACTGTGGTTAGAATCGAGCCTCCAGACATGCATTTATTTGAGGCAGAGCCCATGGCTAGAGAATTTTTTCAAAGGGTGTGTTGCCTCACTTTCTACCAAAATATGCAGAGGGGTCATCCTGAGGTGGGAAGGCAATTTTACTTACATTTTGATGCCCTGAAAACTAAGGTAGGGGACCTAGAATTTGAGGTATCTGAGATTTCTATTTCAACAGCTATAGGGATCCCTATCACTGGAGAGAATTGGTTTAAATCCATGGCCTTGGATGCAACCTTTTCCAAAGACTTCCTTAAGCCTGAATATCAAACTGAAAATCTGTCCAAAGGGGTACCAAGAAGTCATATGGTTGGAGAGTTTGATAAAATGTTGAGAATCATTCAAAGGTACTTCACATGTGAGGGGAGGTTCAATACACTATACCAGTACCATACAAGGCTTCTACTATATTTTACTGGCAAAGTTGAAATGAACATTCCCTTCTATTTGTTGAGAAGCATAGGCAAAATGTCAGATAGGGTTTAATCCAAATCAAAGGCTGTGGATACTAGCATTTTTCATTCTGGGTTGATTAGAATGTTAGTTTCTGAAGAGATGAGAAAGATTAACATCTCATGGGAACACTTCATTGCTTCTTCTCACATGAAATTAGACATAGAAGCTACTCCTCAGTCACATATACCAAGCCCTTTTCCATCCACCAGTGTTGCTCCAACAGGAGCCAACAAGAAAATAAAGAGTAAGTCCCCTTTTCAAAATCAAGAAGTCATTAAGGAAGTTGCAAGAACTGAGGAGGATGCCTACCATTCTTCACAGAGAGACCTTTCACCCCCTCCTGCACCAGAATTAGAAGAGGTCCCTTCCTCTACTAAATCCATAGCCAAGAAAGGAAGGAAACTACACTTCTCTTCATCTCCTTCAACAACTAGCACCAAGATCATAAAGCCTTTCACAAGGTCATCAGCTCTCAAAGGGGTTGTTGAAGAACAGGTCCTACCAAAGGTTTCCACTCTGAAGAAAAAGAAGGATAAGGGCAAAGACATGGAGAAGCCTGTTGAGATAGAAGAGGTAATCCCTGTGCAGCAGGAAGATGAAGCCATAAAAAATAATGTTGAGATTGTCCACATCACCACTCCATCTAGCAACTAGACCTTCAAAATATTGATTAAACAACTCAGGGAAGCTAGGAAGGAGGTGACTCGTCTGAAATCTGAAGCCCTATATGAAAGAATTAAGATGAAAGAGCTCATGGATGATTACAACCACACTCTTGACTTAGCAAGATTTACAGCAAGAAGAGCCCAACCTCTTCATAGGAAACTCAAGAACCTCTATAGGCAAAACAAGGACTTTTAGTCTCAGAACATAAAGCTCAAAGCAAAGTTGCAACAATTCCAAGATGAGATGGCTCAAAGAAACTTGAATGTGTTGGTTGAAGTTGCTATTGAAAAGGAGAAGCCAGTAGTCAAGGAAAGCATAGCTCCAGTGAAGAAGCTTGATACTGCTAAACATAAACATGTTGTTGTGCTAAAGGGAAGTCCTCCTTCCATAAGAAGGAGTGCCAGGTTGATGAAGTGATTGGTGAAAGGTGAGCTCCATTTTTTAGAATGGACCCTTTTTGCAAGGATAAGTAATTGAGGAAATACTACTTTTGCCACCTATACAGGCTTCTAATGCATACTGCTCAGAGTTTTTGGTGTTCTACAAAGAGTTAATCTCTTCAATAGTAGTAGCACAGACATTTTGTAGCGCTATGATGCTACAGAATTGTCTACCTTTCATGTTCTATCAGTCTACTACCTATAATGCTGCCTAATCACCTAAGACTAGTGTAGCGATGGCGCTGCTAACTTCCTGGGGGTGCTACCAAATCTATCAACATTGAAATGATTGTGCTGCGAATTCAGCTAGGCGCTACCGAATTGCATGCAGACACACATACAGGCGCTACCAAAATTTTAACAGAGAGTGAATTACAGAGTTGGGCACTACCAAAATTTTGACAGAGACCGAATTCTGCACAGAGACACACAGGCTTGGCGCTACCGATTCGACGTGCCTATTTTGTAGGTCGCGCTACAGAATTACAAGGAATTTGGTGAAGGCGCTACAAAATCTCACTACCCAGAGCGCTACTGAATGACACTGCCAACAGGTACCAGGAATCAAGGGGCTCGAATTATCATCCTTGTGAATGGTTGATGATGTGGAAAAAGGCAAAGATAGCAGTTGGCAACATGATGACAGTTACAAGCCTCTGAAGGACACTTGGCATACATGGAGATGCACATCAAAGAAGATCAATTCAATTCAAAGTTGGTTGGATCAGTGGCCAACATTTTCCCTTTTTATAGCACAGTTGTTAGTTTAAGTTGTTAGATGAAATAACTACTTGGAGATTTTCATGGGAGGAAGGCCAGCTCACACCTCCAGCTGTAGCCTTCCCTTTTGTTATAAATAGATAGTCTAAATTCTTTAGTAGGTTCGAATGGTTGAGCTAGTCTCCCTTATTTTGTAATATTTCGATGAAGCTACTAGTTAACTGGTGATGTACTTGATTTGAGACTTCATGATTAATATAAGTCAACTTTCTTACTCCAGCTTATTTGCCTCTGATTCTAAAGTATTCATACTTGAATGATTCACATGTATTGTTGTAGTGATATTATGATGAATGTTTGATTATAGTATTATTGTGATGTTCTTCGGTTTCCTTAAACTTTGAATTCAAGAAGATCTTGTGTTTGAGTTTTTCTTCCTTAGGCTGTTTGAATACTTGATGTCCATAACAGACCTCTACATTTTCCTCACCAAAGTCTTCCCTCTATTCACCTTTACTCTCACTTACTGACTGAAGTTAATCAAGACCTCAATTTCTTGTGCATGCTAGCCCAAATTTCTAAGTTAGAACATTATTATCTTGACCCTTGTCCATTTGACCTCTTTAAAACTCATTTACATTTACACATAACCTAATGGGTACTGGGTTTAACTTCTATGCAATCTGAGGGTGATTCCTAGTGCTAACAAGTTGTAGGTTGATTGACAATATATTTCCAACCATCATTAATAACGTCCTCTAGTTGGACTGAGAAATGAGGTGGAACATGGAAATCTGAAAGATTCTAATGAGGTTGGTAAGGGGGTCTCTATGGTTTGGGATGTGGCTGGAATACTCCTTGACCCACCAGGTTGAAGAACCCAGCTTGAAATAGTTGATTCAACTCTTGAGGATGAACATCAAAGTGAATGGAGAATCCGTGTCTCCTGTTACCCTTTTGCCAAAAAGTATTTCTATCCCCACCTTTGCCATGCTTTTCTTTGCTAAATAAAACCATTGTCTAAAAGAAAATTTAGATCAAAATACAGAACATGAAAGACTAATAAACCATCAATTAACTTTGCCTAAAGATAAACTCAAAACATTTTCTCTTATTATTTAACACACAAGCATCCATGCCATTAATCCATTACTTTGTATACAATAATCATAATCATTCTACCAATTAAAATTCACAATTGTCATTCTCTAGAACAAGGATATTTAATGAAAATGGGTTCTGATTTGGATTTATAATGAATGGAAAGTGTTATTTATGAAAAGGAAATACATTATTATTGTTCTAAATAAGACCCATTCTTAACCAAACCATTTTAATAATCACGCCATCTTCATACTCAATTGTAGGTCTCGTTAATAATGTTCACTATTCTAATTCAGAACTTCTTTTCAAATTACAGGGTTTCTATAAAATCATAATTCTTTTGCAACATAACATGGAAAAAATAAAATATTTTTGGGAAAAAATGAGGGTTTTATAATTTGCATAAAATGAAATTATGGAGGGAAGTGATAACGATCAATGTTCTTTCGACATACAAATATTATCCATCAATCATCAACACATATGATCAATTCAAACCTTCAAAATAAAACTCTGTATTTTGTCTTTTGGACTCTTAAAAGTCTAATTCAAATGCATTAACAAACAACTTGAAAACTWTGCCTTATAACTTCCTGTAGTAAGGATCATATTAAMATTCAAAGCTTATCCATGTGAACCCTATTTTTCTCAAATAGTATAACTACAACAACAAAATGAACTCATTCCAGGGCACAAGAATCATTCCCATATGTATGTCGTTATRTATATTTTCAACTGTCAAAACTGTGTTTATCAAAGCACGACTTTTCTTTTGCAATACAAAAATGAGACTTGAAAGCAATATGTCAACCAACTACCAACCCCAAGTAAGATGTCAACTTCACACAYAGGCTTGTCATTTCTAGCCAACAATTCCAACAAGTAACTTGAAATGATGATAAAAAAATTGTGGAGAGTGAAGTAGGGTTTATATCTTTGAATTCCAAAGAAAGTGGGTCGATATATGATTGCAAGTCGAAACCCTAGGTTTCRAATTTCTTTACAATCATAACACTATAACTCAAAATCTGCTAGTGGATTTGGTCCAATAAGGGTGTGATGCATGTGTGAGCAAGTAGTCGAAACACATMTGTATGCGCCAACAATTGTCACAACAAATCGAATTGATATTACAGTAAACTTCAAAAGAATGTTTATAATTTCTTCTAGAACAAGATATAGAGGTAGTCAACATGATAAGGCTGGGGCACACTGCATACTTCTGTTTGATTTTGTTTTGAGAACAAAATTCAAAATCATATAAAGAAACGCACGATGCCTAACAACAAGACATAACCATAAAAACCCAAATTCCAAACAACAGTGATGAGAATGTTTTTCTCATTCAAAAGCTCTTTATTCCTTTAAACTCGACTGCATAAGTTTAAGTACAAAACCCAGGTCAAGAGTTCTCCCTGTGATTCTAGTTGTTTTATATCAACTTCAAAACAAATAATTTACCATCCACAACCTCTCAAAATCAATACCCAACATAGATTCATTCTCATAACAAACACACAACATGCAAACAACTTGAGCCAATATTTAAAATTTATCAAAACAAAGCAAGCCATCGATGCCAGAGAAGTCGAAAATGTCCATACTTGTCGAAATAAGCTAAATAGCCATGAGAAATAATCCTAATATCGTTATCCAACCACCAAATCCTTAGAAATAAAAAACCTCGACTAACAACAGAAGACCATTTCCAACAAACAACAATGCAAAAGGTCGTATTCCTTAGGAGGGAAAACCAACAGATAGTGCATTAATTCTCCATCAACTCACGTCGCTTCAACATTCACCAAAACTCACCAACCTTTCACAATAGCCAACCAAAATTTACACAGTGGAAAGCACTTAATCACCAGCTCAGACTCCAAATCGATCTTTGGTACCACACATATTACACTATCGAATTTTCAACCATAGCATAAATCAATGGTATACCTCATTCATAACTATTATAAGTTGTCACCACTCTATATATCAACCATATCAACTTACTAATCAAGTGACGTGAGATATGATGTCCATAACATATATGAATTTAACCCTAAGTCTGGTTCATTCACATTTTGCATGTGTCAACCTTGTATGATATCATATATGATATATATGTGCATGGAAAAAAGTTGACCACTCTTTTTAAATATGTCACAAGTCATATTAAAATCATATAACTGTAAAACTTATAATCATAAGTGTTAAAATTTTGGCGTGAAAGGCCTCTCACCCTTTTCCTTTCTTTTAATCATGGCGACAACATATTTAATGCAATATGAGGATAAGGAGTCTCATAAGTCTCTAATGAAGAAACCATTTGTGCATATGAGAAGAATATAATACTACACTGCATTTTAATCTAGCCATTTGTTTGCATGTCACATTTATTTAAAAAAAAATGAGCGAAATCAACTTAATACAACTTCTCTAAGGGCTCCCACCTATTAGTTAGATAATACAATAATAGAAATAGTATAGTGCATTGCAATCTTTTGCAGGCAGGATTCATGTTGCCCAATTTTGCATCAACGCGATGGGCTACTGCGAGCCCCAAACGAAGATCGCATGCAAAAGTAACTCCCCCGAGAAGTTGACGTATCAAATAACCACATCGAGGACTACAAACCTTTTGGCATTTCATCTTTTGGGGTTAGGGTTTTGGATGTTTAGGGTTTTCTCATTGATGCTTTATGTTAAAGGCCTTTTAAGCCTCATTGTAATGATCTTCTTGCGAATGTGCGTAGCTTTCACATCTCTTCTCAGAGATAAGATACCACCATTCTAGTGAGTTCATTACACTCTGCACTTTTATAATTACTGCATATTTCATTCAATAATAGAAATTGAGTATTATTGTATCTTTGTGTTTCTTTCATATTTCTATGTTTTATTTCACCCCCTCATAAAATTAGATCAGGTAGTCTGTTTAATCCTTTTCAGGTTGGCTGCAAAACTAAGAGAGGCTAATTCCCCGATTTTCTCATAAAAAAGGGACCAAAGATCCTTTACCAACTCAACAAAATCTACCTCATCTAACTAGCCATGATTAAATTTGAAAGGGATAGAAAGCCTCTCACTAGCTTTTTCCATCTCCATACAACAGGAAAATGATTAGATTCAGCCCCATAGTTGACCCACTACTTAATTCTGATAGAGTCCTCCAAAAAAGGTCTAGACATAAGAAATATCTAGTCTTTTAGCTATTATGTCAACCTCCACTCTTTTCTTCCTCCAAGTTGGTTTTATTTTCATAGGTTCTATGTCAAACAAACCCAACTTTGTCAAAAAACAAATATGACAAACTATCCACCTTAGGACCCCAGATCATTGAAATTCCCAAAGTAAAATTCAAATCTCACCCAAGATAATATCCCCCCCTCCTAAAAAAATCCATGCTTAGATTTTCTCCCAATAGCCTACTCTGTCAGTATAGGGGTCATAGAGATTTAGAACTAACAACTCTCTTCCCAACTCCTAAGAGAAGAGATATAATCCCACCTTTGAATCAAAATAATAGCTATTAGAACAAATAACATACCTACTCCTCAAACCAGATATCAATCCCTCAGACCCACCCCTAACATCCATAGACAAAAATTCCCACCACAAAAACAACTTTTGCAAATCACCCACAATCTTCCCTCCCTTGCAAAAGTATCAAATCAGGCTTGTGAATGTCCACAAGCCTCCTTAAGGCCAAATTTTTGGAGGGGATAGCCAACCCTCGATAGTTAAAATAAAGGAAAATCATGGGTCAGCATTCCCGGGGGTTTTCAATGCTCTAAGAACCCCATCAAAATTGCATACCAATTTCCCTTTCTTGAGCCAAATGAATGAAGAATTTTTTCCCTCTCCCCAAATATTTTAGATCCTTCCCCTCATTCAAACCCAAACCCCTTAGAACCCCAACAAACATACCAATCAAATTCCACTTACAAGGTCTTAAGTTATACTTCATAGTCTACTCCTCAAAGTCTAATGAGGTACCTTGACCAATAGATACCAAACCCTCTTCAACTATGACTAAACCCTCCCTCACAACCCATTAAAAGGGGTTGATACTAAACATTGAGAAGGTTGAAGAAAAACATCACCACCATTGAAACTATCATAGAAATCCCCCTTCCCCCCAAGACTTGATGGGCCAACCCTCAAACTTAACCATGACATAGAATACAAACACTTATCTAGAGAAGGAGTGAAATTTAAAGGAACCATTTTCTTTACAATCTTACCTCCAAAATCCAAAGTGTTTCAAAGGGGTCAAGAGTCTCCACCACCAAAACTGGAATGGTATTCAAATGAGCCACCTACACTCAAAAATGTTGAAGAAGGAGTCTTCAATAGTTCATCCAAAGAAGCAAAACCCTCACCAAGAGATTTACTATAAACATTACCATCTATTGAAGAAAAAACCAAAAGAACACCCTCCTCCCCAGCAACTCCTTGTTCAATATCTAATATACTACCCTCAATAGACCCAATAACCCCTAAACCACCACCAGGATTAACCATAAATGATTTTTGGTCAAGGTACTACAAGGGAAATGAGAAGAATTAAGAATATCACAGATATATATTGTCAAGCAATAGGTATGGAGACCAATATGGTGAAATCCTCAATTTTATTCAATGAATTGGAGGATGAAGTGGAGATTCAAATAAAATATTTGTTTCCTACAAATTACTTAGATCTAGATCAAGGAATAAAGTCCCTTTGTTTTAAATTAAAACATAATGACTATGATTATGTTGATTGAATATGACTATTTAACAAAATTGAAGCAAGAATTTCAGTATGGCACAACATATGACTATCATGGGGTGGTAGACTTGTATTGGTTAAAGAAATTTTAGAAAGTATTCTTGTGTATTAGATGTCTATTACACACATTACCAAAGGTATTTTGAATAAAATCAGAAAAACATGTTTTGGTTTATTATAGACTGGGAAAATGGTAAAGGAAGGAATTCCTTTGGTAAATTGGACAAGAGTGGTAACCCCAAAGGAAGAAAGTGGTTGGGGCTTATGGAATATCTATGCTTTTAGTGAGGCACTAATTACTAAAATTTCATGGAGATTAATATATATTGAAAGACTTTAGGGGAAAGTGGTGAAAGCTAAATATCTGAAAGGAAAATCTATGGAAGAATGGTTTAGATTGGAGTGGAAAAGTTCCCAAGGAGCTTCAATTGTCTAGAAATATTTGTTGAAATATTGTGCAACTGCAAAGAATATTCTTATCCCCTTTTGTGAATAAATTAAAAGATACAATATATATATTATATTGACAAGTCGTCCCTATTGTGCCTAGACAAGTCAAATGTAAATTAGAAAGATAAAGTGGACAGGTCGGCCCTGACCTAATTATTGGGGGGGCACAACTTGTATTTATAAGAGGCCTAGCACCTCATTTGTACACACAATCATCAAGATCTCTCTATCAAGTGCGCAAGTCTGAGAGTGACGCAGCTACAAGGAAGAGTATCGCAGTAAAGGGTTTTGGTCATCTTGGTGAAGGACTATCTTGGTCTAAGTGGTGCGCTACTCTGTTATGGTTAGGGTTTCTGGTGGATCTTCTGTTTGGTGAGATCTCTCTTGTGAGATACATTGTACTTGGTTATTGAATCTATATTAAAGAAGTTTTGCTGGGTTTTCTTCCCCTTGAGGGTTTCCCAGGATAAATGCTTGTGTACTCTTGTGATTGTGTTTCTCTCAGTGATCCTATCTATGTTATGGTTATCTAGTAAATTGAAAAGAAACATAATAATAGCATAAACTTTAACATGGTATTAGAGCTAAGCTTAAGAGAGCATCTTTCATAGGAAAAAGAAAAACGTCATTGTTGTCGTACAAGAAAATTAGGGCTTTTTATTGGAGATGATTTTTTGCCTAAAAACCATCTAGAAAAGTGTGCCCTAACTTAGTGAATATTTTGGCACCTTGAGCACACCTTTTCAGTGGACAAAACTCCCAGAAAGTGAAACCCTAGTTTTCACCGATACTAGAAAACCAGAAGTACCAGTAGTACCAGGAAACCAGAACCAGTACCAGAAGTACCAGTCCAGATTTCCGCAAGCTCAGTTTCAAGGGGTAAAATTTGGAATTTTCATAAACTGACTATACCAACATACTCGCCTCAGTCCAACGCATCTTTTGGTGAGTTCAGTTTTCAGATCCAAGAAATTTGATTTTTTTATTATTTCTATAGCCCGGAGGGCTAGGGTTTCTACTGCAAGAAAGAATGGCTACCAATATGAGGGTAGAAGACAGGTTGGAAGGATATGGAAACTTCAGATCATGGAAGCATAGGTTGCAGATGATTCTAGATGAGAATGATCTCCTAGAACATGTTACAGTGGGTGTATCAGAACCTGAGGAAGAAGAGAAAAAAACCAAGCATAAGAAGAAGGGAAAAGAAAGCATCAAGCACATGTGGCAAAGGAAGAGGAATCTCCTCCCTCAAAGAAATATTTAGTAGAAATTGAGGATTATGTACTTTAAGTTGAAGATAGTTGATCTGAAGAAAGATAACAAATGGTGGAGTCTGTGGAGCCTCCCCACACAAAAACAAAAGATAAGTATTCATGTTTATTTTTAGTATCTTGTTTACTTTAACACTTTATCATTACAAGTTAAATTTTTGTGAGAATGTTAATCAACCTCGTTTCATTTCAGTATCTATGCAGATCTATGAAGGAAGTATCAAAGAAGAGGATACAGAAAGAGATAAAATATTTATTTCAGGTATGATCACTCATGAGAGTGACAAAGATATGTATTTAGCTATGATAGTAAGGGAAAATTTGGTAATTTCATAGCTAGAGTGAAAAAGAGTTCAAAAGTGATATTCATGATTAGGGTTTCAGATGTGTACATGGTTGAACAATTTTTTCTTAAGAAAATATGTGTACTACTCTAATAGAAATCATGATATAGTTTTATTTGATTACTGTTGATTGTTACTGACTGATTGGCTAAGTGACATATCTCAGAAATCATACTGTAAATAAATTCATAGGTCTCGAAAGAAAGAACTTATGCCTTGACTTGCAGAAGTTAGACAACATGAGAAGGACTTATGATATGGTGACAGTCAGTAAGAACCAGACAATATCCAGTATTTATATAGGAGCAGGAGGCTCCTAAAGATGCAGAACAAAAATATTCAAGATGAAGAGAAAGATGGATACTCAGATATAGTTGATGAGATGCAGGTAACTGCAGGTTTCTCCAGTACCGTTCTTATAGATGCAGAGGGAGCAAGTTGATCCAGTATGAAGTTAGAAAGAAATAAATGTTCGAACTCAAGAAGGCACCCAGGATATTACAGAAGAGAACTTCAAGGATGATGATTATAAGCTCTTAGTTAGGTGCAAGAGGGAGCTATGTCTCCGAGTTCAAAATGGAGGATTGTGATTTGTTGCAGTTAGGAAAGTGGATGGATGGTGACCAACAGATGGGTAGCATGGTATTATACCATGGAAATATTTTGGACCATAAGAGATTTTTTCAGATCCCATAGCTAGACCTTCGTAGAGAAGGAAGAGACCTTCATAGAGAAGGAATGAACAATCCCACAGGTAGACCTTCATAGAGAAGGAAAAGAGAAGAGACCTTCGGAGAGAAGAAAGAGACCTTCGTAGAGAAGGAAGAGACCTTCGTAGAGAAGGGGAATGAGAAATTTGCCAAGGTTGGCCTTTGTCCAAGTGTTGAGTTTTGGATACTCTAGGGACATGCTAGAATACCCTCGCAGAGAGGGGTGTGACAACCCTCGTAGAGAGGAGTGTGGATGTTTCTCCAAGGGGCAGCGGGTAGATACTCTCCTCTGGCCAAGGATTGAGTAGCCTGGAACACAAACCTTGACCATGTGGAATGGTTAGTTGGCTCTTGAGGTTTGTGTCATGATCCTGTGTGGATCATGGAAAGGGAGTCTAGTCTTGCCTAAGCTAGCATCTTAGCTTCTCTAGTTCATGTGGGATGATTAGGAGTGAAGCTATGGTAGTAGTCCTCCCCAGTGGATGGGTGAGATAGATGACTACAAAAGAAGGGAAAACAAAAAAGGAATGGAAAAACCCATAGAATATCTTCTGTGTGAAGATAAGACATCTTCTGTGTGAAGATAAGATATCTTCTGTGTGAAGATAAGAAAGAGTATCTTTTGCGTGAAGATGAAAGAAAGAAAGAGTATCTTATGCGCGAAGATAAAGAGAACAAAACTTCTTTAATATGGATTCATGGAGAACCAGTCAGTGATCGTGATGCCAGATGACCAAGTGGATTATATTGATTCCTCCTRTTACCCAGTTGATGATATTGCTTAGTTGATGATGTTATCTAGTGGATGATGTTACCCAGTTGATGATGTTATCCATTTGATGATGTTACCTAGTTGATGATGTTATCCAGTTGATTTTGTTACTCAGTTGATGATGTTATCCAGTTGATGTTGTTTTCCAGTTGATGATGATTATCAAGTTGATGATATTGCCTAGATGATATSGTTCAGTTGATGATGACATCCAATGACCTGTCAAAAGATAACGAATATCCTTCTTGTTAAGAGGGAGTGTTGAAATATTGTGTAACTGCAAAGAATATTCTTATCCCCTTTTGTGGATAAAGTAAAAGAAAAAATATATATATTATATTGACAAGTCGGCCCTATTGTGCCTAGACAAATCAAATGTAAATTAGAAAGATAAAGTGGACAGGTCGGCCCTGACCTAATTATTGGGGGGGCACAACTTGTATTTATAAGAGGCCTAACACCTCATTTGTACACACACTCATCAAGCTCTCTCTATCAAGTGTGCAAGTATGAGAGTGACGCAACTACAAGGAAGAGTATCTTAGTAAAGGGTTTTGGTCATCTTGGTGAAGGACTATCTTGGTCTAAGTGGTGCACTACTCTGTTCTGGTTAGGGTTTATGGTGGATCTTCTGTTTGATGAGTTCTCTCTTGTGAGAGACACTGTACTTGGTTATTGAATCTATATTAAAGAAGTTTTGCTGGGTTTTCTTCCCCTTGAGGGTTTCCAGGGATAAATGCTTGTGTACTCTTGTGATTATGTTTCTCTCAGTGATCCTATCTATGCTATGGTTATCTAGTACATTGAAAAGAAACATAATAATAGCAGAAACTTTAACAATATTTAGTTAGGCCTTTCCCATTAATTAGTAAATGGGCAACTTAGAAAGTTGGAAGGGGAAATAAAGTGAGAATTGGGGAAGACCCTTGGATTTGATATAAAGGAAAATTTAGGCTCTTTGATAATCTTCTCAATGATCTACATTCAAAGGAATATTTCTCTTTGGAGGATGTTGCAAATCCTATTAGTAGGAATAGTTGGTCTTAGGGATGGAAATCAATATAAGTATTGCAGTTACATGGTGAAAAAGTAGAGGAATGATCATAATTTGTGAATGTATTAAACCACATTGCTATAAAGTTATCAAACCACGAAGACATAATTAAATGATCAAAATATCATAGTAAAGGGGAGTACACAACAAAATTGGATACTTAGCCAAAAATGGAAGAATCCTAGGTATGTGAAAGGGTACGGTCGTGGAGAATGGTCTAGAAGTTGGAAAGCCCTTTGATTTTTATTTTTTGCCTTTGATTGGATTTGGATAATAAGATACTTACATGGGACAATGGCCAAAAAAGTTTCCATCAAGGGCCAAGGAAGATGTATATTTTTCAAATGCAATGATGAAATTGTGGATCACCTCTTTGTCACTTTCTCTTTTTCCAGATATGTTTGGAATGGGGTATTACAAATATCAAGGGGAAGAAACAAATGGGACTAGAGATATTTAGTGGAATGCCTTCTCTCTTGATCTACAAATAAATCTGTCAAATCTTTTAAGGATTTACCATGCTTTGTAATATGGGGTATATGGATTTCAAAGAATAGTATGATCTTTCAAGGTACGCATATGTCACCTTCACAAGTAGCTCACAAAAATAGGGTCTCTTTCATGGGAAGATGGAAACCACCAAAAGAAAAATGTCATAGAATTCTAAAATAATTGATCATTGACTATGATCAAAATCTAGGGATTTTTCGATGGGGCCTATTAAGGAACCTCGCGTATTTGTAGAGCATGCACAATCTTTTTTCTTGAATCTGCACATTATTTTTCCTCAAAAATTGTTCTTGAGCAAGGAATAAATAATCAAGTTGAGTTTTATGCTTTGTGGATTCTTCTGAAAATAACGAAGGACAAAGGGTTAAAATAATTGCAAGTATGTGGAGACTCAAAGATATGGATGGATTGGGAAAATAATAAATGAAAAATAGATAACTTGTCTATAATTCTAATTATAGATCAATTGTTGGAGATAAACATTTGTTTTGATTATTTCTCTTTTGTTCATATCTATAGAGAATACAATACAAAGGAAAATCAACTTTCTAAAAAAGTTAAACTTTCTAAAAAAGTTATTTTATTGTAGGAAGGGGTCATTTCTAAGCAATATTTCAAGGATGGGCTCAAATATCTTCATATGAAAGATCTCTTTATTGTTGTTAAAGATTAAAGGAGCCTTAATTGATGTCCTTTGTTATGTGTTGTTTTTTTATGACTAAGCCTTAGGGTTGATGTGTAATTTTGTGAAGGCCTCAATGGAGGAGACTAAGGATGCCTACAATAAGTAGATGTAGGACAAAGTCAAAGTTTTTTTTTTCAAGACTTTTAGGGTTGTCAAAGGTCTATTGTGATTTTAGACTTGAAATATTGAATAAAAATATTTTTTTTAGGAAAAAAAACTCATGCACATATATACAATAATATTAAGAGGGTCCAAAGTGCACGTTACACAAGTTATTAACGTAAACTTAATACATAATAAGATCAAATGCCTTTATAAAAAGGAAACTATGACTAATTTATAACTAATAATTTGTATATAACTATTTGATGTGAAGAAGTGTAGAAGGAAAATGTGCAGTTCACTAAAAAATTGTAATAAAAAAATCAAACAATGAATTGAGGTGTATTATATAACTAAGTATACATGAGATGTGTAATGTGACATGCTAATAAACTAAAGAAATTTTGAAATTTATAATGTAAAAATGAAAAAATCTATGATAATGGAAGAGAATTAAAAAATCAAAAATAGAGAAAGAAAAAACAAACGAATTAGCCATTTCGTGAAAGTAATCTATAACATTTTTGTGAAAGTACGATTGCATGCTTTTGGTAGCATGATCAATCATTTTGGATCAAGTGAGCCATTCATTGCAAAAAATGAGTAGATTTAATTCTTGTCCCGAGTGAAAAAAATTATCCTCCCCCCCCCACCTCACCCACCCACCCACCCACACACACACACATATATATATTATATTATATTTTGTATTAAAGTTTGATTATGGTTGAACTGTACAACAAGATAATACATGTCAAAAAGAGAAATTCTTATGTCATTGATTCAAAGTGTTCCAAAATTCAAAATTGCTACCCAATAATTGAGCTATCTTGATTGTCTTAGAATTATACCTATGTACCTTATTTGTATTCTTCCTAGTGAATTAGTTCAATGGTAAGATTGTTTTACAAAACATTACAAAGAGAAGATATTATATAAAATCATGCCGACTGAGGGTTGCTTGCTTGTCACCAACCTATGATGAAACTATTTGTTACCTATTTGTTTGGTTTGACCCATTTCCATGTCGCTACCCAAGCCTTGACCTTGCTTCATTGTGTCCTCCTCCTTCACTCTAATTGCTTCATATTAAAATGAACCATTTTTTTTGGGCTGGGGGGTGGAATCCAAGATTTCAGGGTTAACCTGAAAGTTAAAATCCATTTTTTGTATAGTGTTAAATCTTGTTTCCATATTTTCATACTTTCTACGATAGCTTTTCATGAAGGTTGTAAATTATTTTTCTTTCTTTATGTGAACTTTAAGTTGAAGAGAAGTCCTGATGACATGCCTATTTTTCTCTTGCGTTCCCACTGTATCCTTATACTCCTAATCCTTTTTGCATCCTTTCAATTCCCAACCAAGAAGGATAGTGATTCTCAGACCTTAGACATCTGGTGATCATACCTTATCATACTCTTGCTCAAGTCTTTTGTCTCACAAAGTACACTATCTAGATTTGCAATGACAATTAGACATGGTCCTAAAACAATTAGAATGGAACTTTTGCAAAACACTCCAAAATCCCAGCTCAGAGCAATTTCTGATCAGTTTGCTCCCAATTCCACTCACCTTCCTTTCTTTATCACCAAGCTTCGCATCCCTAGATTTCTCCACAAATGATGATAAATTCTACATAGAGAATCAAATAGAATAGAGGAGGAAGTTGCTACTGCACCATCAAGGACCATGTAGAGAAGTTGACCCTTAAACCATGCCTCCCCTTGGGAAACTGTAGACACCAAACATAGTACAAGAAGCTGACTTTAAATCCGGAGGAAAATAATACCACATTTACGCCTCCAACTCATCCTTACTGCAATTTCAAAGCTTGGTGTAGGTGAAATGAGATATGGCAATACTCCTACACATGAGGCCTTTATTACCCATTGCATCTCTAATCTAATGTTGGGTCACTTGTCATCCCAACTCATATACATATGAGCTATGGTAATTGGGAGGAGGTTTATGGAAGGTGGCATGTGTGTGATCCCCCCTCCCCTCGTTCGCCCCCTATTTATCCCAACCTTTCCTTCTTAAAATGCAACAACCTCATTGACTTTTACGTCTGCTAAGTTATTATATGCTCTCAAAACATGGAAGAATTCAATATTTCATACTTTTCCACCATCACTTGTGACCTTTGAATGCGTTTTCTTAGTGGGATGTCTTGAGGGGTCGAGTGAAAGTGCATATGATAGATTATTATTGAGGAGTCTCCCACTACAATGATCTAATTTATTCCTTTGTTCTTCAACAAAGACAACCCTTTATATAATGCCAATGCCTCTGCTCCATTGTTTATTGCAATTCCAATGCCCCAAACAAAACTTATTTCTTAATTTCTCTCAAGATCAATAATTTCTTGATTTCTTTCAAAATCAATAACAACCCATACATGTCTATCTTAAAAAACCGTATTAATAAAAATATAATAATAAATTAAACAAACATAAAATCATCTTAATTTCAAACTTTCAATATTTATAAATTCGTAATTTTTATATACTTAATAAATATAAATTAAAATG
>ML810856.1:12280-25812 GCA_009831015.1 Picea engelmannii
CAGAAGCAGAGTATATGCCAACATGTGAAGCATGCACAGAAGCAGTATGGCTAAGGAAGTTAATCTCTGATTTATTTGATGAGATTCCAGAATCAACCATAATATATTGTGATAATCAGAGTTGTACAAGATTATCAGAACATCCAGTGTTTCATGAAAGGTCGAAACACATTGAGATCAAATACTACTTTATTCGAGATAAAGTCCAGGAAGGAGAGGTAAAGCTCGAGTATATCCCCATTGATGAGCAGACAACAGGCATCCTGACAAAACCTCTATCCAGAATAAAGTTTGCATACTTTCGAGAGAAAATGGAGATCGTGGAAATAACTCCCTTAGCTGAAAGAGAAGACTCTCCAAGTTAGGAGAAAGTACTGAAAAACATTATTGAAAACATTTATTTTTGTGACCAAATGACTCTCCAGATTAGGAGGGAGCACTGAAAATCTTATTTATCTTTGTAATTGAAAAATAGTCCAAATTGGATAGATTCTTTCCTATTCGGAAAGTGGATTGAGATTTCTGACAAACAGTGACTTCCCATTGTGGTTAACATGGGAGGTAGTCTGATTGTTGATGTATCATAGACAGCGACTTCCCACTTTGGTTAACATGGGGAGTGGTCTAGGGTAGTTTCTCTTCTTGAGGGTTACTCAAGAAGACTGGCCCGCCTCGTCGGACAACGATTTCTCATTGTGGTTAACATGAGGAATGGTCTGTTTCGGAGGTTGATACAGAACAATCTTTTCCTCTTGTGGTTAACGGAGGAAATGGTCCGGACAGTCATTCCTTAGGGTTTATACATTCTCTCCAGGGTGCTATTTGATTACTGTAGGAGGAATGGCCCAGGGTGGGGAATGGTCCAGGCTCAGCAATCGGGGACATACATTCCTTAGGATTTATACATTCTCTCCAGGGTGCACTTTGATTAGTGTAGGAGGAATGGCCCAAGGTGGGGAATGGTCCAGAGTCAGACAATCCTTAGGGTTTATACATTATGTCCAGGGTGCACTTTGATCAGTGTAGGAAGAATGGCCCAGGGTGAGGAATGGTCCAGGCTCAGAAATCAGAAACAATCCTTCTTCCTTGTTTGAGAAGAATAGGGCAGATAGCCCATTGTTGATGTTCTATACTGAGGGCAGATATTATTTCATATCTCACAGACGTGAGTGAAAGATTGGCCCAGATGATTCAGTTTATTTTAACAATATTTTTCTGTGCAGGTTAGCATCAGATGGTTGTTATGGAGACTGCCTGTCTCCAGACAGTAGAGATATACTACTGTGGTGGATTTGTTCCATTGTTTTTGACTATGTGTCACGGTTTGAGTAGTTGCGTACTACCTTGAATAAACACAGGTGTGTTTTATCAATTGATATTGTACCAGTTGTCATAGGAGATTATCCAGTTGGATAATAATGACGTTGCTCGTATTGCTACCAGTTGAATGGTTTGTTGTGCTCAAGACCATACCTCCCTAGCTAGGAGGGAGTGTTAATATTATGGTACCTTCGGGAGGTATGAACCTCTATTATGACCTATGACGAGATTAGAATATTCCGGAAGGAAGCAAAGAAATGAAGGAAACCCTAGACAAGTTGTCGGTTGCAGAAATATATTTAAAATGAATTTATTAGTACCTAGAAGGAGAAGTCGGCCCCAGTAAAACTGCCCAGACTACTATAAATACAGGGCGTCAGTTTTCATTATACACATCTGAGCAATTGCAGAGAGAACTGGATCTGCGCAGGTGTAGTAGCATCTTGTGCACAAGTCTCTGGGAAGGTGTGCGCTAGCCTCTAGGTGGGATGATCTGATCAACTTGGTTTCTATTCTTGCTTGGTGCATTAGCCTCTCTTTGCTATTGGATTGCTACCAGGATTCTCTTCTCTGTCAAGGTCAAGGTGCTCGGAGGGTGGCTTCGGCCTATGGTTGTGTGACGAGGGTATCGTCAATGGTAAAATGAGCACAATCTCTATATTCTAACACTTCCTTCTTTTTGGTGAAAGACAAATCCAACACAAGGGAGGCCTCCCTATTAGCACCTAGGGTTCCAAAGGCAAGGCAATTCTAAGGTCATCTATGTTACTACCCAATTGCAACAAACTTATTATAATATGAATGATGTGAATTAGGTTAGTTACTTAAGGTAAATTCCAGATTTAGGTTATTCACTTTTAGGGATGTTTTAGAGGGTTTATTAAGAGAATTTCCAATAAAAATAATCCCAAAACAATCCAAACCTGAAATATACTAAAGGCTATTATAAAACCTACTTGAAAGATGAATAAACTACAGCAATAGACCAGTAATAAAAAACAATATGTTTCAGGCACTTAAACAAATTTTTAATGAGTAATTTCTAGGTCTAAAACAAGAAGTAAACCTAGGATTAATGCAACTTGCTAAGTCTAAAATTTTAGAGCACATAACAACCAATAAAACGAATTTGTTCTACTCTAAAAATGCAGAAATATAAACCAACAAAGCAGATTTTACAAGTTAGATGATTTTCCAAGTCAAACACATGCAAAATAGCCAAGACATCTAGGGTTTCTATGCTAGAAATTTAAATGCAAGCTACAAAAACTCTAATTTACACTAAAACAAAAAAATGTAAAATTTTGGATTTTGAATTTTATGATTGAATAGACAAGAATAGACTAGCCTACTTATTTGTTTGACCATATGGGGTCAACTAAGGCTCCTCTTGAGAACCTAGGGTGATAGTTAGGGTTGTCCACTACAAACCCTAGCAAATCCTCCTAGTGCCTTACAAGCTTCAAGATGATTCAAAGGGAAGATTCTCCACTAGCAATCCTCCAATGGATTTGAAGAAGGGACCCCTCAAGAAGAGAGAAAGAAGGTGCACCACCAACACTAGAAAAGCACAACCACATTTGCAAAAATTTACAAATAAAATCCACAAAGATTTAAAGAGACCACTTACTCATCACATCGATTCACCAAAGACCATTAATCCAAGTACATCCATCAATTTKTAAATCATCCACAAGACATCATTCCAAGAGATTTCTCTAGGTAGCCATCCATAGCAATATTSACAAAAGTTGACAAGAGTTGTATTCACATGTTCTAGCCATGAATTACAATGAGAGCCTAGAGGTGCTTCCCTTTTTATAGACAAGGGATCTAACATTTCTTTCAATATAAAAATAATATTGCCCTAGATCTAGCTTAGAAAAAGWAMAAAAAATGACTCGTCATACACAAAGTAAAGGAGACTAAGTCAATATGCAATTAAAGTATGTTGCATGTACATAAAACCCTCCAAGAGAGGAGGTCATCCTAGAAAAAAATGACTTYGACTAGGATCAAAAGATTCAACGTCCCTCCCAAAATCATGGTATAAGCCTCAAAACATGGTGAAGAAGTCCTCCAATGAATGTCCTTAAAACAAACTAATAGTCTAGCCTCAAATGGTGGGACGCCCACACGTGTGACGTGAAAAAGGCCCAAATAAGTGGACAACTCCTCTAAAAGTGCTCAGAAGTCCAAGGGAGAGGTCTACAAGGTAAGAATACATCCTTAAAACATGCAAGTGACCTCCACAAATGATGGAATCACCCTCCAAGTCAAAATGAAGCCACATGTGCTCAAACGTCTAGTAGATGTGTCCTACTAAGGGATCATCCCTCTCCTTAAGTGCAAAATAGCTCAAAAGATGATGAAAGAGGAGAGTGCTCAAGGATCCTCATCATGGCATGTCAAGAGGATTCCCATGCATGCAAAAGTAACCCAATAGTGCCTCAAATGATCTGAACAGTGCTTTGGGATATGTGTACTACCTCAAGAACTATTAAACGGCCTTGAGAAATGTGAAACTACATGAGCAACTGTAAAATCATCTCCAAGAGTCACAGGCCAAAGTGTGCCAAATACATAAGAGAGGGGTCCATGCTTAGGTATAAAATAAGTGTGCTTCTATAGGTGTGACAACCTTTATAACATGAGCAACATTTTTACATAGAAATGAGTGAGTAAAACCTAGAGGCTCCCCTAGATCATTTGTCCTAGTAGATCCATTTTAAGACCCTCGCATACCTGCCGAGGCAATAAATGACCAACATGGTGCAAACTTAATGCCACCAAGCGGTAGTCGTACGAAGCCATAAGAGCAAGGACTATCTTGAAAATGGGTACTAGAAGGATAGGCCATGACCAACCAGAAAAGCTTTCGAGATACCACCCAGGTTAAACACTTTATATAGATCATCTAAACATGGCCCAATACAATACATGAATATAACAATGGTCACACTTTTGGCTCATCTGTTGATTTGTGATTAAAATCACAAGTCAAAAAATATCCTCTAGTTACCCCTACATGTCGAGGGGTAATAGTGCCCTTACCTAGGAGGTTGTTAACCTAATTGTTATGTTGACTAACCTATTAGGTGAAGACAATGGGGGATTCAATGACTCAAGCAGGGGAGGTACCTAGGGAGCATTGGGCACTTAGCCCTTGGATGCTAGGACCACGAGATACACACCTTGGAGGTTGGACACTTGACATGAGGATGTTTAGGTTGAGGAGCATACTTCACAGAGGTTGGTGATGAACCTGGTGTAATGATCCCAAGCCAAATTTTTCGCTTGGTATCACTAACTACTATTGATTTATTGTGGTGCAGGTGTTTATTGAGTTATTAAGTGCATACAAGAATTATCCAACACATGAAGATCATAACACAATCAAGATATATAGAAGCACAAGCAAGTTCTGACCTTTTTATTATGCAGAATCAATACAATAGATGACCGATCTGGCATAAACCTAAGATGGTCGTACAATCAATAGATATGAGTTTCTACAAAATGCTCTGTCGATACAAAATAAGCCTCCCAAGGTTGAATAAGTAATGAAGACCAATACCCAACAGATCTGGATGTCAAAACCTTCTAGCTGAAGAGTGCCACGCTCCAAGTGAAGTCTGAAACCCTCAAGAATTCGACCCTGATGGCAAGATGCTCCAAATGAGCTCAAACTCGGCCCAATGATAGATCAGGGCAGTGGGAACCTCCTCCTGAAGTTTCAAGCCCAATGTCCAAGTGCAACCCCTCCAACTGTTGAATCTCCTAAGGGAGTTGCGCCCTCCTGAATAGCTGGAACCCCAATGCAACTCGTCCCTGAAGGAATACAACTCCAACTGACTTGAAACTCTCCCGGAATATAGATTGGGCTAAGAAAATCCCGTGGAAGAAGTTTCAGAACCAAATCACAAGCAAATCTCCCTAGATCTGAGTTTTTCTGAATCACAGGACGTCCCCTATGGCTCCAAGACGTCCCAATCTGCAAATAATGATATAAGGATGATAACCCTCCAGAAAAGTCTTCAAACTGATGATCATGCCCCTGCAAACAAAAGCCAAGTGTCGGAATGGCCCCAGGCCCTCTGGATAAGCTGGATCGAACCTCCCTCTAGATAATGGTGCGCCCTTGCTGGAATCACAAGAACAGTACGACCTGCTACCTTCTGAAGCTCTAGACGGAGATGAACTGAGACTAGAATGGTGTGGAGGAATCTTTCATCCCCGAGACCAAGCTGTGGAACAAGGTGAGTGGATATTTCACCACTGAGTTGCTCACAAGGGTTTGTACAGCAAAACCCCCAAACTGAATGCTCAAAAGAAATAGCAAATGCTAATCCAAAACCAGAATGAATAATGGGTGTGCCCCAGCCTCTTACTTATACCTTTTCCTTCTAATTCTCTGTTGAGTTAGGTTAACTCCCAGGGTTAATCTTCTATTCTTCTGTTGATTTATCTTTTACCTTTAATCCCCTTTTTCCTTTCTTAAGTCAACTTAAAAATATAACTTTAGCTTCATTGACTTCCCCCTTCAATGTAAGACTATGACCTAGTGGGGGTGCCCAGGTCACTGAGTCTCCTCATCACCTCTCTAAGAGGTGGGGGACATTACACCTGGACACATATGTTGAGGAGAAGCATTCGAGCTTTCTGACCACATTGGCATACATGAGAGTAGCATTAGGCACATGATAGGGAATGTGGCGCAAAGTTAGAGGAGGAGCACCTTGTATGTGGACACTTGAAATACTAGACCACCATGGAAGAGGGAACATTGGACTAACATCTCATTGGGGAGCAAACCATCTTGGAGGAGAGGGCATTGAGCCCAAGATCATGACTTGGAGGGCATTTCACTTTGGGGATCGAATAAACCCTAGTTTGACACATATGCATCCTTGTATTGTAGAGCGCTCCATGTGGGGTTGCCTTTACAGTTACTTGTATGGACACATGTCCTTATTTTATGTTAGCCTACCTCACCTACTTGTATGTATAAGGGAGGAGAGAGCTCTTGTATTGAATCATAATCACTATACTGTAATGTCCCCCGCCTCTTGATGAAGAGGTTTGGAGAGACTCAGTAGTCTAGCTATCCCCACTAGACTATAGTCTCATGCATCATGGGGACAAAGTCAACCAAAAGCCATTGCCTAAGCACAACGTTATATTATTGAGTTGACTTTGTGTGAAAAAATGTGACTTAATGAAAGAAAATAACATGTGGAGAAAAGGTAGGAGTTAACCCTAGGGGTTAACTAACTCAACAGAAGAATAGACTGGGGGTATAAAATAAAGGAAGGGTGCACTTCTAAGGCATTCTGGATTATTATCATATTTTTCATTTGGGCTCTTGAGAACAAGCAGTTTTGAGGGTTTCGAGACTAAAACCCTAGAGATCAACTCGGTGGTGAAAGATTCCACCTTCCTTGATCCAAGCTTGGTTCTGAAGGTGCAACAATCCTCCCACACCATTCTACAGCGTTACAGAGGTCAGGTCCATTGGCAGAAGAATACTAGTGCGCAGCCTAAGGGGGTTTCCAACAGGAGGTCACACCATCTTGCGGAGATCAGTTCGATCTGAAGTGAGGAGGAGGCTTTTGGGCAAAGGAACATCTGGGTATTCTTTGTATTGTCCAGGATATCATTTCTAGTCTATGCAGGAGGAGTTTTTCCCAACAAATTATTTCCTAGAGTTTGGCACGAGTTCGAGAAGAGAGGGGCGCACTACAAAAGGAATTTTTCTTCATTTGGTGGCTTAGATCTTCATAGTTCATCTTGAGACTTCACCGTTTCATTGCCCCAATCTATCATTAACGTGATTTTTGTAGTAGTTGGAGGCCTCTAGAGGTGAGGCGGAAATATTGGATCTTTAGTAAACCGGGAGGGCGCAAACCAATTGAGGGTTTGATCATTTGGAGGGCCAGAACTTCACCATTCAACCTGAGACTTTTCCAGGAGGGTTTTAGTGGCCCTATCTACATTCCAGGAGAGTTTTCAGTCATTTGGAGCATAGGAAGAGAAGGGTCGAAATCTAGAGTATCTACAACCACCAGGACAGTGTACAACTCATCCGTTTGAGGGTTTGACACTGCATAGGGCCAGGGATTCACCTTATCATTCATCTCTTGCAACTATTGGCCTTTGGAGGCTTGTATCTTCTCTTTAGGGTACATTTGAAGGCCATTATCATCAATATTGGTATTATTGTAGCAGTTTTCATTCCATATTGGATATTATTGTGGTTTTCTTCCAGATCTGCAGATCTCTGGTTACAGGATCTATCTACTATTTAATAAAGGTCAGATCTGACATTATTGGCTCTATATTGGTGTTCCTTATTGTATATTCTCTTTGTTTATGGTGTATTCTTCAGATCTATCACTTCATTGATATAATCTACATAATATAAACCATAATGTGCAACTCCATGAGTAAACCTGCAAACATATAACCAAACAACAAATAAACAATGAATAGTTAGTGTTTCCAGCAAAACATTTGGCTTGGGAACATTATAGTGGTATCAGAGCATTGATCCACCTAGCTAGTGGGGATTAGCACATGCAAAAGTTCAGTGGTATTTAAATAGGCAGACGCAGAAAGTAGAGAGGCGAAACAGAGGCAGAGATGGAGGGTTCAATGAGGATGGTGAGCCACAGATTCTAGCAGGTTTTGCAAAGGAGTTACAACACTCCATAATTCAGACACAAAGTGCACTTGAACATCATCTACATGAAAATCAGGAAACTATGCGCAAGGAACAAGTTGAAATGAGAGAGACCTTGGAGAAGATAAACGACAATCAGATGAATATTGTGCAATGTCTACTACAGATGACTCATGCAGGGAAGGGACCAGAAATTAATGCAAACAAGGAGTCTAGTGGGTCTCATGGAGGTACTAGACCTCATAAGGATCATAGCCCTCACTACCACACTAAGGGACAGAGTTATGGAGGAGGATTTCCTCAGGGACCAACACAGTAGGACTACTCCTATACCCTACCTACATACATTCTTGGATAACCAGCCACAGGGCAACTATGATGATGAAATTGAGGACAATTTTGAGCAATATGCCAGGGAATATAACTCATTGAGTGCAGGGTTCCAGAGGCAAGTCACATTGGATCAGTATTGTGGGATCAAATTCAAGGGTAAGCCTAAACAATATCAAAGGCCTAACTATGAATTGGAGCGCAGGGCAGGCAAGATGGATATCCCATACTTTGATGGATCTTCCAAGGTGATTGCACAAGCATGGGTGTAGAAACTTGATACCTACCTACAGCTTAACCCCATGAGAGAGATGGATTCCATCAAGTTTGCCACCATGTACTTGGAGGGAAAAGATCATGATTGGTGGCACCATGGGTTAACTACACTGGGTCACAATCAAATCACGACTTACGTAGAGTTTACACAGAGGCTCATTGATAGGTTTGAACAGTGGGATCCAAAGCTACCTTTTAGGGAACTCACCTAGCTTAGATAGACAGGATCACCAGAGGTATACATAGAAGAGTTTCATAGGATAGTCGTTATGGTGCAGGATGTGTCTCAAGCGAGACTTATGATGCTTTTCAAAGAGGGGTTGGGTCAAGGCTTTTAAGCCTAACAACTTGCATGATGCTATATGGAAGACTAGGAACATGGGATCAGCAGCAAAGACAAGATTTACCCCTAGAACTCCTCTAAACCAAGGAGGTAGAGACCAAAGACCTACTATGAACCAAGGGGGGAGAGACCAAAGGGGGTTTGACCGGGGAAGAGGTAGAATGGATGAGACTACTAGGAGGGAATTGAAAAGGAAGCAGTTGTGATTCACCTGCAAAGAGCCTTGGAACCCAACACACAAATGCAAGGGTAAGGCTCACAACATTGAAGTGATCTCTAATGATGAGGAGGAGGTAGGTTTCAACCATCTACAGAACATAGTGTCAGATCCCACAGAAAACACAGAAGAGGAGGATGCAAGTCACGACCTTGCAGCATATGAGAAGGTAACACTAGCATCCATCACCAGGGTACCTAAATTCAACACTTTCAAGATGAGAGGGGTGTAACAAGGACATAAGGTTCAGTTCTCATTGATGGGGGTGCATCATGTTGATTTTTCAATAGAGAAGGTTAAGCATGAAGTTCATTCCATTTTATCATTTAACTTAACCATAACCAATAATGTTGCAGCAACCAAGATCACAAGAAGAAACACCATACACAAGAACACAAGAAGCATCCTGGGAAACCCTTATCAACAAGGGAAGAAAACCTAGCCAAATCCTTTGCTATATTCTTCAAGAGAAAGACCTTCACCACCAATAAAACCTAGCACAAAAGAGGGTTCTTGCAAACCCTAGAAAATTAGCGCCCAAGAGAGGTGTGCACTTTTCCCAAGTAGATGTACTTGCTGAAATTTCAAAACTCACACAAAAGATATGATTCCTCAATGGGGAATTTACCTTTACTTATATTAGACTTGAACTATCAATAGAAGTGTCTATTGGCACAACAGGGCGGGCCTCTCTATCTCATAATATAATTAATATTAACCATATTAATTAATATTAACCATATAATTAATATTAACCATATTAATTATATTTTACATTAATTATCAATTACATTAAGGTGGGGCTGACCTATACCCTTTACATTACTATTAGGGTTACAGGTAGGTCTGACTCTTGAATAATATAGCAAGGGTTCTAATACACCCACTAGTGCTCAGCCACTAGGGGCACATCCATAGGGATGTCCATATCTCTAGCTCACAACATTACACAGAAGAACCACTTCTTCACTAGTGCTCAGCCACTAAGATCACGTTCACATGTGATGGTCCACAAGCACATCCAATCAACAGATCTTCTTTCCCACTAACACTCCCTCTTAACTAGGGAGGTATCCTTCACCAAGATAATTTGGTGAAGATGTATGCAATCTTCTCATGTGTAGGAAGGTATTGCATGTGTACTATTTTCCTCTGCATAATGTCTCTAATATAATGATATTTTATCTCAACGTATTTCTATCTACCATGAAACACTGGGTTCTCAAAGAGATTTACACACAAATGCGGTTATCATCATAGAATCCATCTCAATATCAAGTAAATCTCTCAGAAGCTTATGGAGTCGCACTGCTTCACTCACTCAATGATACATACTTTGCTTCTGTGGTTTTCAAGACCACAGAGCTTTGTTTCCTGTTGCACTAGGAAACCATGGCAAACTTCAAGGTAAAACAACAACCGGATGTTCTCTTTCGATCTACTGTACTCTCTCCTCAATCTGTATCGTCAAATCCTGCAAACTCAAGTTCACACTGGAGGCATATCTCAGGCCATATCCTGCAAACTCAAGTTCACACTGTAGGCATATCTCAGGCCATATCCAACTGTGCCTCGGTTGACTCATGGAATGACTAAGTGACTCATGGAATGACTAAGTACATTCACTACATAGCATGAATCAAGTCCAGTGTTAACCAGATACATTAGTGATCCAATCAGTTGTGGATCAGTCTCGTCTGAATCATCATCAATCTTTTTCTTCAAATCCATCACCATCGATTTGCATTCCGTCATGTTGAACTTCTTTAATATTCCCACTGTATATTTTCCTTGACTCGGGAAAATCTCACCTGTCCTCTGTCATACTTCTTGTCCCAAGAAGTAGTGCATCATACTCAGGTCCTTCATCTCGAAATCATAAGTCAAAGCTTACTTGTATCCAACAACAAGGCTTTTTGAATAAGTCATCAAAATCAAGCTCTCGTTACCAACACTCTAATAATATAGGTTTGGATCAACAACACTCTTGCTGGAAACACAAACTCATCAAGAATCTATCCATCTAATATAATTTCCAACTCATGGATGGTAGTATGTATGGAAGTGTATTGGGCTTACTGGATCAAGTGTCTTATCATAGACAACCCCCTCTGTTTGTGAGAATCCTCTGTCTATAGATCTCGCTTGTTATTTCTCTACACTTCCATCAGCTGCATGCTAGATCTTATAGATCCACTTGGAAGTCACCACAAACTTCCCTTTTGGTCCCTGAACAATATCTTATACATCGTTCTTTAAGATATACTGGTATTCTTTTGTTATGGCATCTTGCCATACATGTTCTCAGGTTGCTTCTCCAAGACAAGGAGGCTCATAATCAATGAAGTGGCTCATGATTGAAGGATGGCTCGAAAATTTCTTTTGCTTTCTTAGGATGTGCCTTGAGAGGCTTGTGTGTTTCTCTGCCTCTTGCAGAGTGAGCCTAGGTAGGCCTTTTATGCCCTACTGCAATATCTTTGAAAATATCAACTGGAGCAACTGGATCAGCTGCAATAATGTCTGTCTCGCTCTAAACTGCTGAAGGGGGAGAAGGTATTGTCTCATTGTCAATCTCCATCTAAGATTCAATGGATCTTTGAAAGGTTATCTCTTCTTCATGAACAACATCTTTGTTTGTCTCAATCTGTCTCTGACCAGGGATGTCTATCTGGAATGTCTTCGAAGATTCACTGTTATTCCATAAACGCATCCTTTCTTCCTGAAGGGTCTAGCTTGGACTTTTTTTCTTTGGGTACATGAAAATACATTGGGCACCCAAATATCCTGAAGTGTCAATCTCAGGCTTCACTCCGGTGAAGGATTCTTCAAGAGTTATGTTTTTCAAAGTCTGGTGAAGGATCTTGTTCTAAACATATATTGTGCCATGCATGCTTTTGCCCATAGAATCATAGAAAGATTTTGATCATACATTATTGCATTGGTTTCCTCAATGATGGTTCTATTCTTCCTCTTTCTCAAATATTTTTGACTCCCTCTGATGCATAAACATCTTCCTTTGTTGTTAGCCTGTCTGGAACAAGAAAACAAGACGAACCAAAACAAGAATATCTCCTAAAGGATAATAATGAGTACATCTCTAGAATCAAAACAATTTAAGGATTGTTGTCACACAGCTACAACACCTACTTGTAATGTAGCAAACTTTAGAAATATAGGTTTAGAAGAATGAAAATTACAACAATCAAACCTGGAGTCTTCACTTTTAGTGTGTTGTTCCTATGAATGCAGTGAGATCCCTCTGGATCCATGACTTCAACAAAAGGTTCCTTCCTCCTGTTGATATTATGGTAGCTGCGGGAGGTATTTACCTCCACGTGTAAACCTGACGAGAATAGAATATTCCAGGAAGCAAGAAGAAACCCTAATGAGTTGGCTAAGAACCCTAGAAGACAAGTTGACTCAAGAGGATAATTGGTATTAGGTTATTAGCCTACAAGAGAAGAAGTCGGCCAGAGGAAATATTATATACTAAGTAAATAGGCACCCAGAATGAGAATTCGGCCCAGGAAGTTAGCCAGAATCAGTATAAATACAGGAGGCCAGTCTTCATACTGGCAGGCATTCTTAGAACTGCAGAGCGCACTTGTGCACACTGCAGTTAGACAATTTCTATGCAAGTCTGGAGGAGAGTTGTCGTTGCAGCTACTGCAGCTAACAAATTACGTTTTGGCTTGGACTATCTCTTGGTTATGGTTTGGACTATCTGATCAGCTCTTGTTTGGTGCGCTATCCTTGGAGAAAGGTGCGCTACCCTTTGTTTGGCTATCTAGCTTAGGGTTTGCTTCTGGAGTATTTCTCTGTCAAGGTTAAGGTGCTCGGAAGGTGGCTTCGGCCTATGGTTGGGTGACAATAGTGATATTGTCTATGGTAAAATGATCACATCCATCATATTCTAACAGGTTATGGACCCACACCTCCTTCATTCAGTCCAACCACTGGAAGGGAGCATAGCCATAAGGATATTAAGCTCGTTGAAGAACTGTCTCTAGGGTTTCTAGCAGGAGCAGTTACTAAAGCACTGTCGCTAGGGTTACTAGTAGGTGTAGTTGCAGAAACCCTAACCTTCTCGTTGAGGCACCTTAAGTGAAGGGATTGACCTGATTTCCGGATAGACCAGTGGACCCTAGCCTAGTGCACCTCCTGGTACTCTCAGCAAGCGAAGGTGCACCCTAGCCTAGCACACCTTAAGTGAAGGGATTGACCCGATTTCCGGATAGAATGAGTGCTTGCTTTTCTTCCAGGTCTTCTTCACTCAAGTGACGAGTGTTTTCTTCTATCTTCTGTACTAAGACAATACGCTAACTTGACAAAAGGTTAGGTTAGAGGATAAGCTCTATGATAAA
>ML810856.1:78246-97114 GCA_009831015.1 Picea engelmannii
TACAACATATGTGGGAGGAAAGACGTTGTTTAGTATGTTGGGAGAATTGAGAATTGTTTGTTGTTATGAGCACTTGTAGTGTGAGGCAAGACATATTCTGATCACATCAACATCAACACGAAGTTGGAAATCTTCAGCACGAAACTAGCATCTCAACAACATCAGCATGAAGTTGATATCTCAACAACATCAACACGAAGCTAGAAATATTTAGCACGAGGATAGCATCACAACATCAACAAGAAGTGGAAATATTCAGCACAAGGCTGGCATCACAACAACATCGGCATGAAGCTGGAAATCTTCAGCACAAGTATGGCATCAACACTACTCCCCCTTTCGAGGGAGGTCCTTTTGGACTACACCAAGCTTGTCTTGAAAGTGATTAAACTTTACACGAGACAGAGGCTTGGTCAACACATTAGCAACCTGTTCATCCGTGCAAACATGATGGAGCTTTATGTATCCTCTCTTCTTTATATCATGAATGAAGTGATATCAGATCTCTATGTGTTTCGACTCATCATGGAACACATTATCTTTATACAACTATGGTTATCACATAGGATCACAGTGGTTTCCATCACCAAATCAAATAGATTTGTCAACTACATCTAAAGCTATATGGCTTCACAAGTGGCGAAACATGCAACAATGTATTATGCTTCTTTCGTGCTGAGAAAAATATTGGATTGCTTCATACTCTGCTATGAAGTCATGGCTGGCCCCAGACTGAAACAACATCCTGAAGTGCTCTTTTTATCGGAGACACTTCTAGCCCAATCTGAAACGGTATATCCACTCAATATGAAGTCATGATCTCCATTATAACTGAGACCAAAATCTAGCGTACCCTTAAGGTACCTCATCACATGTTTTGCAGCAACCAAGTGAACATGTATGGGCTCTACCAAAAATTGACTCAAGGTGTTCACAACAAAACATATATCTGGTCTGTTATTCGTCAGATACATCAACGAACCAATTATCTATCTGTACATAGTAGCATCAACCAATTATGACGAAGTATCTACCAGGAGCTTCAACTTCATTTCCATGGGTGTGTACATGGATTTACATTTCAACATGTCAAACCTCTTCATTATTTTAACTGCATACTTCCCTTGGTTAAGGCAAATCTTCTCTGATCTCTGTGAGACTTCAAGACCTAAGAAATAGTACATTAGGTCTTTCATAAAACTCTGTAGTGAGCTTCTTCTGCAATCTGTGATGAGTTTTTCTTCATCTTGTCAAGAATACATCATCTACATATAGTAGCAACAATATAACTGGATCATCATTCATAACCTTGAAGTAAATGTTAGGATTAGTTTTACTCTTGGTAAAGCCCAAACTCTTCGTAAAACTATCAATCCTGCCACTCCAAGCTCTTGGAGTTTGCTTCAATTTGCAGACATAAGTCTTTATGTTTTCAACTTCAAATCAAATATTTCACATCACTTTGTACCAATCTAGTACACTTGCTCAGCTGCAGCTCAATCTGCACAATCATGTGCTAGCTCTATGTGCTTTCTACAAAGCACTATTTGTCTCATTGCCTGGGAGTATGTTTTCTACTCTTTCTGCAATTGTTCCTTATGGAACTAGGACTCTGCACCTGCAGTTGCTCTAAAGATGAGAATGGTTGCTCCATTCTCATTATGGATACTAAAATCTGAGAGTAACTCCTCTACTCCATTATGGCAACAACTTCATCTAAAACTGAAAGTGGCTAAATAACTGATACTGAAGGTAGTTCTTCTTTCATGGAGGTAAATCTATATTTTATTGTAGTCATGCCTCCATGACCCAACTAATGTACTGCACCAATTTCCACTCAATTTTAAATATGGGGAATGCTCCCCCTATATCTCATACTATACATGAATCGTGGTTGTTATGGTTGTCTTCATAAATACTGGAACTATTTCTTCAATTACTAGAGTAAGTGTCTTGTCATAGTATTCTCCCTCTTGCTAGGAGAATCCTATGGACACACAGTAGGCTTTGTACATCTACAACAAGATTGATCTGTTAGATCAATCTTGGAAGTCAATATTGACTTCTCTTCTAGTCTCACGAAAAAATCCATATCCTAGTCTTTCTGATTGGCTTCCTTCTTTGTCACTGAAACAAGGAAATATTTCCATGAGATTTCATATCTCCTAGAAGTTTCTGAAGTTGCAATCTAGTCTTCTCATGGCATCTGTCTCCCAGTCCTGGAATTTGTCTATTCATCTTATCCTTTCTGAGATTAGGCTTACTCTTGATTTCATTTGAGTCTACAAGGACTTCATCATCTCTTATGGGGTACACTTGGTGTTGAATACCAAGTCTAAATATGAAAGGTTGAGTCAGACTTCAAACGAGTTCTTCTTCCCATCAAGGTGGCTTCATTATCCTTAGACCAAATCTTCTGTGAGTTCTTGTTCTAATGTTTGGTCATCTTTGGAGCATTATGCTCCTTACAATCAATATTCATATGAGATACTCTGGATCTCAAAAATAGCTTCTTCTTCATCTTCTTTGGTACATGAATGTATATGGTCATGTACATAGTTTGCTTCATGTCTCATCTAATCTGTTTCCTTTTGTAACCTTCACTATAGCTTCCTCAGGGTTATCACTTGTGACCTAAACCAAGGTCAACAAAACAACAAGCAAGAATAATACTCTTTTGATAATAGCAATAAAACAATAGTGTGAATAATCGTCACAGTATCTCCTTTAGAGATATCACTTGTGACCTTCCTTAAACAAAGATCAAAAGTAAGAAATACAATACGAGATGAGATCAACACTCTTTTAGTGCTTACTTATAATGGGGTAGTTATCAACTTGTCATGTGCAACTTTGAATCTTATCAACTTAATTAATCAAACCTAGAACCTGGAGTCTTGTCCTCAAGAATGAGTTTGTTGTTTTTCTTCCAAGTCTCCTTCACTCAAGATGACAAGTGCTTTCTTCAACCTGTCTTCTGTACTAAGACAATATGTTATCTTTACAGAAAGTTGGGTTAGAGAATAAACTATATGGTCTCAAGTTTAATCTATCTAATACCTTGACTTTAATTTTGACCAAAGTTTAGTATAATGGTCATAGATTCAACATGCAACCTACATCAAAATAATGTCATAACAAATAGATGCATCTAGGAATAATCAAACTTGAGTTGCATTATTCCTCTGAATGTGTTGGATCCAAGATCCTTCTAGATCTATAGAAAGAGATTCCTTCTCCTGCAAATAGCCTTTAAAGCTTAATAGTTTAAACATACGTGGGTACATACCTCTGATAGTAGTTGCACCATCTGGTAGCAACAGTAATGATTACCAACCCTTTAAAAACTTCAAGGGTGACTGCAACTGGTACTGCAGTTGATACTGTAATTGATACTGCAACTGGTACTGCAGTTGATACTTCAACTGATACTACAACTGTAATTGATATTGCAACTGATTACGAAACTGCAACTGCAACTGGTACTTTAACTATAACTTAGGGTTTTATGAGAAAACCTTAATTTTTCAAACTTCAAAATTTGAAATAGTAATCCAGGGGCTAGATGCGCTAAGCTGAAACAAGTAAGCTGGTGTCGTCAGATTTTTGAAAATCGAAATTTTTCCCCTTCAAATTGGACCAGCAGAATTATGAACTGGTACTTCTGGTACTCGTTCTAGTCTCTTGGTTTTCTGGTACTTCTGGTACTGGTTCTAGTCTCTTGGTTTTCTGGTACTAGTCAAAACTAGTGTTTGACTTTTTGGAGTATCTGGCCATTGAAAAGGTGCGCTCAAGCTTCCAAAAGATTCACTAGGGTAGGGCACACTTTTCTAGATGGTTTTTAGGGAAAAATTCCTCTCCGACAAAAAGCTATGATTTTCTTGTTGTTCAACAATGACGTTTTTGCTTATCCAGTGAAACGTGATCTCGTCAACTTAGCTCTGAAACCATGTTAAATTTTGAGCTATTATTAGGTTTCTTTTCAATTTACTAGATAACAATAACATAGGTAGGATCATTGAGAGAAACGCAATCACAAGATACACAACATTTATACTGGGAAACCCTCATGGGGGAGAAAACCCAGCAAAAAATTCATTAATATAGATAGTCAATACAATGCCAAGATAATAAACCAAAACACTAGAGAATATCCAACACTGAGCAATGTGCCTCTCTTCCTTATTCTCCCAATTGCAGCTACCAAACTTGCACACTAGATGAGTGAATGAGTGAATGAGATAATGAGGTGTTTGCTTCCTTTATTTATACAAGATGGAAGGCGTTGAAAACGTGTTTCTTCACTAGGTAGGGCCGACTTGTCTTGTTATTGGTTAAAACCACTTTTATTAGGCCTGGGGGACGACTTCTTAATTTGCATAATACATTTAGGGTTTGAACAATCCACAAAAGGGGATTTGGTCAATTATAATGCCCGACATGATCAATCCACAAAAGGGGATTGATCTAATGAATAATGACTCAATAAATAAATAGAATACTCTTTGCAGTTACAATATTTCAACAGTTGATACAATGGACTTCATATTGTCTTGCAAAAGTAACTATTACAGTCAATAGGTCTTTATCCAAACATTAAAGTTGGGGTGCCATAGGACCCAAGAGTTCCACAACCATTTGTGTTTCTAAAACAGAACTCTCTATCTAAGTAAACATAAATATAAATGGACTACATAAAACTGTCCGCAAATTCTCGCAAGGACTGGTGGAAGAATATGGAACCCGGATACCTTTTACTGACAGGAAGAGTGCCTCGCCAAGTGTATGGTGTGCCATGCAAACCTATATTAAACAGATAAATGATATTTAGTAAATTATTAAAGTACGAAATTACTAAAATTGAAACAACGTAAAGAATTTAAATTACTTAACTTAGGTTTCGATGTTGAAAGAGGCATCCTCGCCAACTTTCGAAGCCACCAATCCAAGACAAAGGAGGGAAGTGGGTGCGTTGTTCACCTTATGGGTTCCCTCGCAAGACAAAAGGGACCCATCATCAGTGTATATACTTGTGAAAATATTAACAATTGCACAAGCAGAAACATAAGTAAAATGTTTCGTTTAAGAACATAAATCTTGATAACCTGTAGGAATTGAATTGATAAAGTGAAAGGATTAATAAAGTAAAATGGATACCCACATAAATGAATTATAATAACCAAAGAATAATATTTTGGAAGGAGGGATTAAATATCTTACAAATGGCCAAAATACTATGAGATGTGTTAATTTTTGAGCTATTATTAGGTTTCTTTTCAATTTACTAGATAACAATAACATAGGTAGGATCACTGAGAGAAACATAATTACAAGATACACAACATTTATCTTGGGAAACCCTCATAGGGGAGAAAACCCAACAAAACTTCCTTAATATAGATATCAAATACAATGCCAAGACAATAAACCAAAACACTAGAGAATATCCAACACTGAGCAATGTGCCTCCCTCTTCCTTCTTCTCCCAACTGCAGCTACCAAACTTGAGCACTTTATGAGCGAATGAGTGAGTGAGATAATGAGGCGTTGGATTCCTTTATTTATACAAGATGACACGTACTGGAAAGGTGTCTCTTCATTGGGCAGGGGTGACTTGTCTTCTTAGTGGTTAAAACCACTTTTAATTAGGCCTAGGGGCTGACTTCTTAATTTGCATAATATAATTAGGGTTTGACCTATCCGAAAAAGGGGATTTGGTCAATTACAATGCCCGACATCATCAATCCAAAAAAGAGGATTAATCTAATGAATAATAACTCAATAATAAATAGAATACACTTTGTAGTTACAACATTTCAACACTCCCCCTTAACAAGAAGGGTATTCTACAACATCATCAGGAGAGAAAGAAGGCAGAAACATCAACAACATCTGGAACACTGACTAGCATATCGATAATCATCGAAAGTTTTTCTCGTCATCAATATCATCATCCACCGCAAGGAGCTGGAATGGCATCATCATCATCTGCATCAACATGGATTAGTATAACATTAATACATCATCATCATCAATAACAACACAAGGTTGATACAACATCAAGAACAACAACATCACAGCACGAAGGTTGGAGCATCATCAACATCAAAACTAGGCTGGAAATCTTCATCACGAAGCTGGCATCTCAACAACATCAGCATGAAGCTGGAAATCTTCAGCACAAGGCTGGCATCACAACAACATCAACACGAAGATGGAAATCTTTAGCACAAGGTTGGGATCACATCAACATCAGCATGAAGCTGTAAATCTTCAGCACGAAGCTGACATCTCATCAACATCAGCATGAAGCTGGAAATCTTCAGCACAAAGCTAACATCTCAACAACATCAGCGTGAAGCTAGAAATCTTCAGCACGAAGATGGAATCTCAACAACATCAGCACGAAGCTAGAAATATTCAACATGGGGCTAGCATCACAACAACATCAACACGAAGATGGAAATATTCAGCACGAGGCTAGCATCACAACAACATCAACACGAAGCTGGAAATCTTTAGCACGAGGTTGGCATCAACATATTGTGGTACTCTGACAGATCCAAAGGATCTGCCTAGGAATCAAAAGATTCCCTAGGATATAAAATCCTAATGGAGCTACCACTACTGACCAAAGCTAGCATATACATGCACAAGTACTCTGACAACTCGTCCTTACAGACCTTCGGGATCTGTCCAGGGATGATCAGTCCCCTAGGATATAAAATTCTAACTGAGCTACCCTTTATTGGTCAGGATACCATAGTATCATCAACACTACTCTCCCTTTCGACGGAGGTCCTTTCGGACTATACCAAGCTTGTCTCAAAAGTGCTCAAACTTTACACGAGACAGAGGCTTGGTCAAGTCATCTACAACCTGTTCATTTGCGCCAACATATTGGAGCTTTACAGCTCCTCTCTGCATCATATCATGAATGAGGTGATATCGGATCTCTATGTGCTTCGAATCATCATGGAACACATCGTTCTTACACAACTCTAGTTATCACATATGATCACGGTGGCTTCCATCTCCAGATCAAATAGATCTATCAACAACATCTGAAGCCATATGGCTTCACAACTGGCGGAACATGCAGCAATGTATTCTACTTCTACCGTGCTAGGAGCAATGCTAGATTGCTTCCTACTCTTCCATGAAGTCATGGCTGACCTCAGTCTGAAACAACATCCTAAAGTTCTCTTTCTATCAGAAACACTTCTACCTCAATCTGAATCAGTATATCCATACAATCTGAAGTCATGATCTCTAGTATAGTAGAGACCAAATTCCAATGTACCCTTAAGGTATCTCATCACATGTTTTGCATTATCAAGGCGAACACGTCTGGGTTCTACCAGATACTGACTCAAGGCAAAACATATATCTGGCCTGGTATTCGTCAGATACATTACTGAACCAATAATCTATCTGTACAAAGTAGCACCAACCAATTATGATGAGGCGTCTACCAGGAGATTCAACTTCGTTTCCATGGGTGTGTACATTGATTTACATTTCAATATGTTAAATCTATTCATTATTTCAACTGCATACTTCCCTTGGTTGAGGAATATATTCTTTGGGCTCTGCTAAACCTTGAGACCTAAAAAATTAGTGCATTAGGCCTAGGTCTTTCATCTCAAATTCTGTAGCAAGCTTCTTCTGCAATCTGTGATGATTTTTTCTTCATCTTTGTCAAGAATACATCATCTACATATATTAGCAACATCACTGGCTCATCATTCATAACCTTGAGGTAAATGTTAAAATCAACTTTACTCTTGGTAAAGCCCAAGCTCATTAGGAAATTGTCAATTCTTCCCTATCAAAATCTAGGAGATTTGCTTCAACTTGTACAGAGCCTTCTTCAACCTACAGACCTCAGTCTTTCTATTTTCAACTTCACACCAAATTTTTGAATTACATCGTACCAATCTGGTACACTTTCTCAGTTGCAACTCAATATGCACAATCATGTGTTATCTCTATGTGCTCTCTACAAAGAATTATCTATCTCACTTCCTGAGAGTATGTCCTCTCCTCTTTCTGCAACTGTTCCTTCTAGAACTAGGACTCTGCTCCTGTAGTTGCTTTGAAGTTGAGAATGGTTGCTCCATTCTCACTATGACTGTTGAAATCTGGGAGTAACTCCTCTACTCCATCATGGCAACAACTTCATCTAAAATTTAGAGTGGCTCAATAATTGATACTAAAGGTAACTCTTCTTCTTTCATGGAGGTAACTATATCTTTTATTCTAGTCATGTCTCCATGACCCAAGTAATGTATTGCACCAACTTCCACTCAATTTTAAATATGGGGATTGTTCCCCCTGCATATCATACTATACGTGAATCATGTTTGTTCTGGTTGTTTTCATGAATACTGGAACTATTTCTTCAATTACTGGAGTAAGTGTCTCGTCATAGTCTTCTCCCTCTTGTTGGGAGAATCCTCTGAACACACATCAGGCTTTGTACATATGCAACATGCTTGATCTGTTTAGATCAATGTTGGAAGTCAATTCTGACTTCTCTTCTAGTCTCACGGAAGAATCCATATCCTAGTCTTTCTGACTGGCTTCCTTCTCTGTTACTGAAACAAGGGAATCTTCTAGGAGATTTCATATCTCCTAGTAGTTTCTGAAGCTACGATCTAGTCTTCTCATGGTATCTTTCTCCCAGTCCTGGGAGATGTCTCTTCATCTAATCCTTTATGAGATTAGGCTTACTCTTGATTTATTTTGAGTCTACAAGGATTTCATCATCTCTTACACGGTATACTTGGTGTTGAATACCAAGTCTAAATATGAAAGTTTGATTGAGACTTCAAACGAGTTATGCTTCCCATCAAGGTGGCTTCATTATCCTTTGACCAAGTTGTTGAGGAAAAGATATGAAGGATCTTAATCAAGCATTTTCATATCTTACTTGGCTAAAGAAAGATAGACGAGAATATCAGCCTATGTTTATAGCCATCAAAAATTGTATCTTAATTCACAAGTATTGATTACAAGTGCTTAGGATGATATTTTTTATAAATGAATGCTTGCTGGAAAATTCATTTTTTATATAATTTTCTGAATATAAAATATGCTCAAATAAATATAGAGACAGAAGTAAAAACACCAAGTCAATAATCAAAACAAATGAGACATAAATAAATCGTTTATTCCATTCCAATTTATCAAAAGAATCGTTCTCTTTACAAAATTCCGTGAGGAAGATTTGGACCAAAGTCAAACTTAGATGTCCCTGATGAAAACCATACAAAAGGACTTCTGACAGAAACTAAAAAACTAAACTTTAAAAGTTGGATCAGTTTGCTACAGATTGTTGCCCACTCGACTCTGCACAATAGCCTTTGTTAATCATGAAATTTAATTCAAAAACAGACAAGTCTACACAGAATATCAAAGATAGATCAACACCTCTGAAAAACAAGTGTCTGAATGATGTAATTCAGCCCCGAGTCTTGTTGTCTACAATAGGACTCTGCTATCATAAAAGAGAATTAATCTTTCAATGAATTAAAGAATGAATGAAAACTGAATTATCTCAACAAAAATCAAAGAGAAGACTTCAGTATGCTTCTCCTTCTATTTTCCTCCTTTTCCTTTTTCCTTTAAGAAAATAGAATTAGTTGAAGTAGTTGAACCACTTCTTTAATTAAGTTAACTAAAACTCAACCAACTTTTTAGTTAAGGGGGAAAAGTAATAAAATCATAATAAGGGTTTTAAATAAATAATAACTAGTAGGTGGGACCCCTTGTGACTCCCTTTAGTTTTTTAACAAACATAACACAACTAGTTAATCAATCAAAACATCCATCCTTGTGACTCCCATCATATTCTCATAATTTGACAATTTATATCAATGACAATTGAAATTATTTCCAAAAATATATTATCCACATATCCAAAAAATAGTGTGTTGTCCAAAATTTCAGAAGTCAACTGTTCTCAACAATGAATAAATAAAAACACTTAAAAACCATATTTTCCACTCTAAGAGGCAATGTTTCCCTTATTGTTCTTGTCACCCTTTGATCTCTCTGAATTTGCCTTAGGTTGTGTGGAGCCTTTATGCCTAATCTCACTAATCACACGAGAGCAATCATCTCTCAAATGCATGCGGGAGGACACAGATTTGGCAGAGTCATTTGAGGGTGAGGAGGGGGTAGTAGTGGATTTTCCTTTATCAAGGGCATGATGGGCCTCAATTTTTAACATTTTTCTTGCATGGGAAGACTGTAATGGTTACTGGACAAGGGCGGCTTGGACAATTTGATTAACAGGTGGAGGAGCATGTAGAGACAAGTTATGCCAGCCACGATGTTGGGAGACTACCGGGTGGAAAATCTCTTACCATCTGTCATTTTCAGGGACTTCAGGTTGCAGTTAGACATGAAGGGGAACTGGTATACCAGGTACATGTGGGGCTTGGAAGGGAGGCCTTTCTGGCCTAGGTTGGACCACTCCTTGCCCAATCCAGTTAAAAAATCCATTTTGGAATAGTTGGCCCAACTCTTGTGAGTCTGCATCAAAGTGTATAGATAACCTTGGCCTTCTAGGGCCCCTGTTCCAATTTCATCTTCCTCTATTACCCCTGCCATGGCTACCTTTGTTGAAAAAGTGCATTCATGTATGCATTATTGATTAGAAAACGATTTCTTCAACAACCATACATGACATCTCTTTTAAATATGAAACAAATTTTGGCTCAACAACATATCAAACTCATGCAATCCAATCCATACAAATCGTTTAATACTTGTCAATGAGCAGTGAGTGAATAAGGGTTCTGGGATATGTGAGGGATTGTATTTAGCGAAAAGTGTTAAAATGAGGGGGAATAGATAATGATTACTACTCAACAAATTACCAAACAATCAATTCTATCGTAAATAATAAAAAATGCATCACTGTAATTCATCCATGTGTGATCCTTTAATTGTCATAATACAAAATTTATCTTAACTATAATTAAATTTTAAGAACAGGGAGTGGATCGTGAATATGGGAAGGCGAGGGGACTTGTAATGTGCAAAAAGTGAAATAATGGTAGGGAAAAGAATGAATATTGTTTGTAAAACCAATTAAGTAATCCATAAAAACAACCTTGTATTCAATGCAAGGATATCAATACCAATTAACAATTTATGTGTGTCAAAATTGTTCACTGTCCCACATCCAATTTCTTTAAGATTCTCAATTAACACAGTGTATAGTCATACTCAGAATCACTATGTCTTTCAACCTTCTTGTTAAGATAATACTTGGTTCTTTTCATTTCCTTCTTTTTTTTATTTAAAACAAAATCAAAAAGAACACATAGACACATTGCCTCATCTCTGTCCAGCATATATTCCTATAAAATATCAAATACTGCCCATAATTCGCAATTGCCCAAATCAAACATAGACACAAGTCTTTTCCCAAGTTGAACATACTTTTTAAAACTTGTTCAATTTCATTCTTTTGATAATATTAACCAATAAAACTTGCAATGAAACCATAATACAAAACCCGAGCTTCATTTCTGATGGTGTAATTAAATAAAACAATGCACGATGTCTCCATAATCCATACACAGTAAACAACAAAGTCACATCCATCATTTTCTCTAACTTGTAATGATCTTGATTGGGGCTAATAAAACACACAACATCGACCATCTAACAATTGACACCACGCTATAGGAACACAACGATCCAATGCATAATGAAAAGAGGCAACCCTCTGACTGTACATTACCATTTACTCCCAATCAACCAATTTAATCAAAAAAATGAGCTAGGTTATTGATGCAGTTGTCACAAAAAAAGGAGGCAACCCCTCGAATGTATACCAATTCTCATCCCCAATTACAACTTTCCAACAACTCAATCAAACAAAGACGAGATAATACTCAAAGCAATTGTGAAAACCACTCAACCAATCTATGACAGTCAACAAGATACCTGATAACAGTGTGAATAGTTGGGGTTATCAAAATCGGCCTCTGTAACAATGAACTCAAGAATTAATCAAGAATTTGATCAGTCATAAAAGCACAGAAAGAGTGGAGGTCGAACATATCAACAATAGGCAGTAACCCTTCGAAACAATCACGGTGGAACCACGGGCTTTTATAACTCTTTGTTTGTGTAATAGTGTGACAGTTCAACACCAGGTAGGGTAGGCAACGATGCGGAGGAGCAACGATTGCTCACTGGACAGTAACAAATATCAAGAACACACAGATGCATAACCCTCACCCTTTTCTCAAGGGCCGAACTAATTTATAACAATGCCAATGGAAATGCAGACCCGAGGTATCACCAACAACTCTAAAGCATACATCTTGGCATAATGGCCATCCCATAGTCAACTTGTCGATGTCAATACCAAAAAAATAAGCCCATGACCAAGTGAATAACCCATGATCGTGGCTTTGGAATATACACAGTGACCAAAAGGTAGTTAGAAAACATATACAGCAACCCCATAGCAACCCGAATACAACCGTACATAGTCACCATAACTGTGATGGAGCGGCCAACAAGGATAAACATAGCAAAACCCTCCAACAAAATACCCATAACTTCTTAAAACAACAGAGAGCTATCACAATTTTCACCACACAAAACAGCCAACGAAATCATAACTTCAAGAAAAAATTCTTTCATTTCCAAAACGAATAACCACACAGTCATTCCAGAGAGACGACCCACGCGTTTACATAGTTTCCAATCTCGGGAAAACACTAACCAACACATTACCGATCCATCATTCATTTCATACACAGAGCGAAATTCATGGATGGGCGAAAAGAACCATACCTGTAACCAATGGATTTTAACAAGGGCGAGTTGGTTGAGCAGTTCATCCCAGGCTTGAATCTCGGAGCTTAACCACCATCAAAGCCAAATGAAACAATAACCATGCTAGGGTGACGACCCGACGAGAGAAGTATAGAGTGACGTGCATTTACTGCACGTCGCTTCCATCTTCCTCAAATTCAATTTTGTAGTACACAACAGCCAGCCAAAAACCATACCATTAACCATGCCATTAATTCCATACATTGAAACTTGCGACATATTGCTTGCCAATTTCGCCATCCAATATCCATATTAACCATTTCCAAAAACCATACCATACCAAATGCACCCGATATAACTCAAATATAATTCGCATAGCCACTAACCATTGCTAGTTAGGATTAATACTAACTTCTTTTCATTTCATTTGCACATAACCTCTTAACATAGCATASTATAGTCCCTTTCTTTTGGAATTTTTGTTATAAGTCTMTTTCCATTTCTTTTGTTTTATGTTGTTACTAACATATGTCTTGTGAAGGTATAGCCAAGTAATAATCATRGTGATTCATCAAATATAACAAYTGTAGTATATGCCACTCATAACATAGAATCAGAGCTTAGAAAAAGGGAACATCACATAAAATGTGTTATCCACCTGCCATTATGTCAAAAACAAAACCAATGCTATATCATCAACCATATAAGACCTTGTAAGCAGTATCAAAACAACAACATGAAAAAGTGTGATATGACAATCTCCAAGCCTCCAATCTACAAGGGGATCACACATAGTAGTATTATATCTTATTAGCATAGTTTAAATAATAGGCTATTGCAATACTTTGTGGGTGAATTCCTCGTTGCGGTTTTTATCGTCAACAAACTGGCGACTCCACAGGGAAATGCATTTCCAATAGATTAAGAACTTAGAATATATGGTTTTGCAGACCAAAAAGAACAGTAGACCAAGAATATATAACCCGAATGATCATGCAACAGGGGGAAGTGAGGGGATTTAATGGGAAAATGATCGGGAATTTGGGAATAACTTGTGAAAAATGTTAAGTATGGGGGGGTTTATCCCCGTATGCATAATCATTCAACCATAATTTTATCTTGATTTGAAGGAGAAAATTTTTATGGACTTTCTCTTTTAACTCTCAAATGGATGAAGAAATGGAAAGCAGAAGCAGGAAGTAACCAATTTCTTCATAAGACAGCAGTGAAAGCAAATAAAAAATTCAATTATGCTTCCAGGGGGGACATCGTAACAGTTGTGTAATCTTGATTGTTATTGACTAAAAATACTTTGCAGGAATGTCACTGTGGCAGAACTAATCCAACATCTTATTCTTAACCGAAATTAAACTAAAAAGATGAAAATCACTAAAAGGCATGATAGAAATGGGACTGCAAAATTTAAAACAACAGAAATAAAATGACAAAATTGCAAAAAGCAGAAGGAAAACTATTAAATAAAAGTAGAATCTAAACTATTGTAAGAGCAAAAATGAAAAGCAGTTGTGAAAATGAAAATAGAACTAAACTACTAATATATAGAAAATCCAAACAGCGTTAAAACTTTTCAAGTTGGTTCCACGTAGTGTTTTAAGTGAGAATCGTTAGTGATGTAGGAAGACAATCGCTCATGTAAATCTTTTAGAATGTAAGAGTTTGTACCCAGGACAAAAGTGATCTTGAAAGGACCCAGCCATAATTTTTGAAACTTTGAGTGTCTTCCCCTATCAATGTGAGTTGAATCCCACAACGATACCTTTTCATTGACTTTAAATTTGATAGTTTTGAAACTCTTGTTGAAATACTTCTTAACAAATTGTTGTCTCCTTTTTATAATATCCAAGGAAAACATCCTTTGCTCCTCTAAAGCTAGGAATGCATTTATCCTTTGTGAAAAATCAGAAGGATTTAATTATTCGATCTATAGCATTAACTGTAAGGAAGAAAGTTCAAGCTCAGTAGGCAAGATGGCTTCTTAACCATAAACAATCTGGAAATGAGTGCAACCAATGCTTACCTTGGCGATAGTTCGATATGCCCAAAGGGCGTAAGTGAGGAGAGTGTGTCATTGATGAAGATTATCTTCGATGAGCCTTTTGACGATTCTCACCAGATTCTTGTTGGTAGACTCGACCTGCCCATTTCCTTGGGGATAATAAGCTGACGAGGTGAAATGTTTAACCCCCAACTTAGCTAAAAATTGTTTTGTCTTAGCAAAAATAAAAGCGAGACCATTGTCTGTAATAATTTCCAATGGAAGACCAAATCTGGAAAAGATGTTATTTTCAAGGAAAGAAATCACCCGATCATCTCTCGAGGGCTTAAATGGAACAGCTTCAACCCATTTTGTAAAATAGTTTGTGGCTGTTAAAATAAAGACTTGTCCTGCTGAAAATAGAGGATTAATAGGACCAATCAAAATCCAATCCCCACTTTGAAAAAGGAAAGTCTAGGAGGTCAAGTTGCAATGGCATGGCTGAAAGGCGTTCTTTCCCAACAAATTTTTGGCACTTGTCACAAGATCTTGAAAAAACATAAGAGTCACGAAATATTGAAGGCCAATAGTATCATTTTCTAATAATATTGAAAGAAGTGGTTTTAGCAGAAAAATGACCTCCTACATGAATGAAAAAATTTGAAGAACCATGAGTTTCTTGTAACACTTTTTGTGTGTCTTCATTGTTTACACAATGAAGTAACACACTATCAACAAATCTTCGAAACAAGAAGTCTCCTATAATGGTGTATCTTGTGTATTCAAGACAGAGTCTTCTCATTTGATGAGTGTCTAAGTTGTCTAGACATCTTTGGTTTTGTAAGTATTAAACTAAATTCTTATACCAAGGATGTTCAGGAACAAGAAGGATTTGATTATCAATGTAGAATAGTGTTGATAGGGAACTATCATGTTCATCCATTTCTTCACTATTTTCATCATGTTGAGCTAAGTGAAGGGATAAGTCACGTCCCTTGATAGTGGTAGAAGTCACGATATTGAAATCATGCTCCTGGATCTTGGCAAGACAATTTGCAAGCTTCCCTGAAAGATAAGTCTGTGAGAGAAAAAATTTGACAGGAAGTAAAGTAACTTTTACCAACATATGCTTACCTAAGACGAAGTGGTGAAACTTTTCAACAACTTTAACAAGAGCGAAAGCATGTTTATCAATAAAAGAATATTTAAATTCATCATCAAACAAACTTTGACTCATGTAAGTCACTAGTTTTTCGTTAGCTTGGTCATCACTTTGCATGAGGATAGCAGAAATTGCTTCCTCAATGGCATTAGTATATATCGTGAATTCCTTCTTAAAATCCGGCTTCACCAAAACTGGTGCGGAGATGATTGCTTTCTTGATCCCTACAAAAGCATTTTCGACATCATTTGTCCAAGAAAAAGAACGATTTTTCTTAAGCAAATTATGAGTTGGTTTGACCATCACAACAAAATCGGGAACAAACCTACAGACGAAGTTAATAAAACCCATAAAATCTTGAACCTCCTTGGAAGTGGGAGCAGGTAGATTAAGGATAACAACGATCCTTTCAGGATCAATGCATATTCTTGAATTAGAGACAATGTGTCCAAGGAGCTTTCCCTTGGTAACGCCGAAAATGGACTTAGAAGGATTTAGAGAGATGCCAAATTTCCTACATCGCATGAGAACTCTTTTCAGATGACCAAAATGATATGATCGGTCTTTATAATACACAGTTAAGTCATCAAGGTAGATTTGAATGATCTTACCGATCAAATTGTTGAAAGTTATTTTCATAGCTCTTTGAAAAGTGGCACCTGCATTAGATAATACAAAGGGCATACGTTCATAATAAAAGGTACCCCAACGAGTAATAAAGGTGGTTTTATATTTATCTGCCCTTTTTACCTTTATTTGATTGTAACCGGAAAAACCGTCAAGTAAGGACATCATCTATGACCCTGCAACTTGCTGCAAAATTATTTCCATGTTAGGGAGAGGAAAGTGATCTTTTACACTAGCCCGATTTAATGCGCAAAAATCAATGCATAATCTAATATGACCAGTGGTTTTCTGAATGGGAACCAAATTGGAAACCCATTCAGAATACTTGACCGGAAAAATGATTCCGACTTTCAATAGCTTTTCCAACTCCTTTCGAATAGTTGCCTCCAGTGCGGAGTTAATAAATCTTTTCTTTTTCCGAACTGGTTTTATACCTTCCTTGATGGGAATGGCATGATGTATAAGAGTAGGATCAAAACCACGAAGATCCTCATAAAACCAAGCAAAAACATCTTGAAATTCATCAAACAGCTTGGCAAACTTCATCTTCTCTTCATGAGAACATTGGGAACCTATTTTGACATTATTTGGAGACTCAGGTGTCCCAATGTTCAAGGAGATGGTTTCACCCACCTTCCTTTTCGACTCCTCTTCTTTATGTTTCTCTTTAATTCCTACATCACTCGATGAAAATGAACTCTCTAGAGGATTCAAGCCTTTAGGAATCTTGTTATTTTATATGGATATAATTTCCTTGGGCTTACAAGGTTTATTTTGAATGAAAGCACATATGCTCTCATTGCTAGGGAAAACCTACCATGATTCTATATTGTCAGGGATATGCGGACGATATAGAGATTGAAAAGTACAATCAGGTCTGTGTGGCAGAATTTTTCGATTAGGAGAGGTTGCAAAAACAACTAACCGATTAACCATTGAGTTCAATTCTCTCTTAACATGAGTAATGTTGAAAGATAATAGGTTTGAGATAATTGCCCAAACAGTTTGGGTGTATCGTTTCATCAACTTGTTGCTAGGAGAGTATATCTTGTTGAAATAATGTAACTGCAAAGTGTATTCTTATTATTATTTGATATATTATTCATTTGATCAATCCCCATTGTGGATTGATCATGTCGGTGATTGTAAAAGGACCAAATCCCCTTTTGCGGATTGGTCATAATGTAATTGTAATAGGCAAAATAATAAGTCGGCCCCAGAATATATTTAAGAGGCCCCAGAATATAATAAAGGTGGTTATAATCACTCAGTTTGAGAAGTCGGCCCTGCCAGTGAAGAGACACTTCACACATGCCAGATTTGTATAAATAAGGAGGCTAGCACCTCACTTAGACACACACCTCATTTGCTCATTGAGAGACAAGTTTCGGAATTGCAGTTGGAGAAGAGAGAGAGAGAGTGGCGCATCTTTGGGAGAGGATTTTTTGTATTATCTTGAGTTATCTCTTGGCATTGTATTGGCTATCTATAATAAGGAAGTTTTGTTGGGTTTTCTTTCCCTAGAGGGTTTCCCAGGATAAATGTTGTGTCTTGTGATTGTGTATTTCTCAGTGATCTTGTGTTATGCTATTGTTATCTATTGAAATGCAAAGAACTATAATAATGTCTTAAACATTAACATGGTATCAGAACCAAGCTGAAGAGAGCATATTTCACAAGAGAAAAGTGAAAAACGTCATTGTTACCGTACATGAAAATTAGGGTTTTTGTTAGTGAGGTATTTCAGCCCTTAAACCATCTAGAAAGTGCGCCCTCCCCCAAGGATCATTTTGGCACCTTCAGTGCACCTTTTCAGTGGCTAGATCTCCTCGAAAGTGAAACCCTAGTTTCACAAAGTACCAGAAAACAAGAGTACCAGAAATACCAAAAAATCGAGAGTACCAAAAGTACCAAAAAACCAGAAGCACCAGTCTAGAAATCCGCAGATCAAGTTTGAGGGGGTAAAAGTTGGATTTTAAAAAAACTGACTGCACCAGCTTACTCGCCTCAGCTCAGCGCATATATCCCCTGGATCAGAATTTCAAAATTCAAAGTTTGAAAATTAGGGTTTTCTCATAAAACACTAAATTGTAGTTGCAATTGCAGTCTCAGAACCAGTTGCAGTTGCAGTACCAGTTGTAGTTGCAGCCGCAGTACCAGTTGCAATCGCCCTTGAAGTTTTTAAGAGTTGGTAATGATTACCGCTGCTCCCAGATGGAGCCACTACCTGCAAATGCCATCAGACTTATGTACTCACATATGTTTAAATGGTT
>ML810856.1:99356-117979 GCA_009831015.1 Picea engelmannii
GCATTCCTTTGAGAATGACGATGTTGCCGATGAAGAAAACTTCTGATGATTTATAGATACGCCAGTCAGTGTTCCAAGATGATATTGATGATGTTGTCCTCTCACCCACTTGATGTTGTTGATGATGTTGTCCTCTCTCTCTCTCTCACCTGATGTTGTTGAAGAATACCCTTCTTGTTAAGGGGGAGTGTTGAAATAATTTAACTGCAAAGTGCATTCTTATTATTATTTGATATATTATTCATTGGATCAATCCCCATTGTGGATTGATCATGTTGGCTATTGTAAAAGGACCAAATCCCCTTTTGCGGATTGGTCATAATGTAATTGTAATAAGCAAAAGAAGAAGTCAGCCCCAGAATATATTTAAGAGGCCCCAGAATATAATAAAGGTGGTTATAACCACCCAGTTTGAAAAGTCATCCCTACTAGTGAAGAGACACTTTACACGTGCCAGATTTGTATAAATAAGGAGGCTAGCCCCTCACTTAGACACACACCTCACTTGCTCATTGAGAGACAAGTTTCGGAATTGCATTTGGAGAAGAGAGAGAGAGAGCGGTGCATCTTTGGGAGAGGATTTTCTGTATTAGCTTGAGTTATCTCTTGGCATTGTATTAGCTCTCTATAATAAGGAAGTTTTGTTGGGTTTTCTTCCCCTAGAGGGTTTCCCAGGATAAATGTTGTGTCTCTTGTGATTGTGTATTTCTCAGTGATTGTGTGTTATGCTATTGTTATCTATTGAAATGCAAAGAACTATAATAATGGCTTAAACATTAACATATCTTACGTACAAGGTTCACAACAAGCTCGGAATCTCCAAATACTATAAGGTGACCACAACCTAGATTATAGGAGTTTTCAATGCCTAATAGTAAAGCTTCGAATTAAGTGACATTGTTTGTGCAAGAAAACTCCAACCTATAAGAAAGGTTATGAATTTTCCCCACGAGAGAGTACAGGATAATGCCAGTTTTGTTTCCTTCATTAGAGCATGAACCATCAAAGTGCATGTGCCACATACCGTCGTCTAGGTCGATTTGGTCCAAGGGAATGTTATCCTCCTCGTAAAAGATGGAATACACCCCTAGGTCCTTCTCGATATAATTCACTTTAGGTTGTGGAACACTCTCTATATAATGTGAAATCCTTCCCTCTCTAAGGAAAATGATGCTTTTACCATCCCGAGGAATGGATAAGTGTGTCCCGTAGAGTGAGAGGTATCCACTTGTCAAGGCTTGCCAATATCTTCCTAAGATGATTGAGTAATTGCTTACTGGCATATCAATTACCTAAATATTAAGGGTTGTCCTTATTTTTGGGTGTGCACACAAAACCAAGGTCACATATTTGATCTCACCTATGGTTGTTTGTTGTAAACTATTATAAGAGAGCATGCTTCGGGAATTTTCATTTGTACAAGATAAGCCTAGCTCTTCCATAATAATCTTCGACAATACACTTGGGCCCGAACCACCGTCAATGATGCAACAATGGGCAATATTATCCATAATTTTTACAGAAATATAAAAAGGGGGATTTTTTACAGTGTATCTAAAGTTATGTACACCTACTTTATTTACAGACGAATCCTCTTAATTTACCTCTTCAGAGAGGTTGGCTATAACATAAGCCTTTCCTTCCATGAATTGTTTTAGATGCCTCTCTTGTTCAGGGAAGAAAACCATGTCCATAAGTGTTGCATCTGCTTTGATGTTGGCCAACTAATTTAGGATATTCTATTTGGAAGAGGGGAGAGGGCAAGTAGTTCCTTGACTGTCAAGAACCTTAGGAGCCTGAATAATAGCAGTTAGTGAGAATGAGCTCGGGCTAGAAGAATTGCAGAGAGGATCGTATTTACCTTTGGGAGCATAGCATTTTTTTCCTAGTATTGATGATCATGACATCTTTTAGCTCTGCAAAATCTAGGACAATGATGGTAGTTTATGTTCTTTTACCAAAGATCTTATCTCTGACACTCTTCTTTACCTCGCATTTTCCTCGTAGTGTTCCTCGAAAAAGTTACACCAACTCCAAGGCGTGATAGATTTAGGCTGAAAATTATTTTCATTTGGATTTCTAAAGGGGGTTGAAGAAGAGGATGAAGCTCCAGGGGTGAGAGGGGAGACATCTCCCTTTCGATCATACGCTATCATACTATTATTCATGTCTTGTTCAAGCTTTAAGAGGGAAGACATGTTTGTTTGTTTAACTGATTCTCCCTGAGGAAGAATTGTTCTTTCGAGTTGTTCTTCATACTCTAAACACATGCAGAGCAGAACCGAGGTTATCAATGGATTTTTCTTCAAGCCTATGACGATAGGGGGAGGGTAATGCATTATAATAATGCATGAAATAATCTTGGTTCCGAGGTTGAATGAGTTCATGGATTTGATTGTATAACTTAGTGAAACGCAAGTTGAAGGACTTGATGGTCTCACCATCCTTATAGGCGATGTTATTGTACTCATGTAACTGTTCAGCTGGGATTTTAGATTTCCCATAGGTGGATTTGAAACAATAGACTAACTCCTCCCAAGTAGACAAAATCTTAGAAGGAAGGTCAAAAAAGTTTGTCTCAACCTTTCCTTCCAAGGAATTGACAAATAAGTGCATGCAAGTATCGTTGTCATTGGCTCATATGTTGTGACAGGCATTAGAAAATTCCACTAGGTATTCATTTATAGTGATAGTGTTATTCCCCGAAAACCTAGGAAGATTTTTTTTGAATTTAGGAAGTGGACGAGTAGTAGGTGTTAGGTTAAGAGGAGAGGAAACATGCCACGGTGTGGTTGTAGCGTCTTCTTCAAATTGAAAATGCCCATACTTTTTAATGAATTTGGTGGGGTTTGTGGTAGATTGGACAGGGACATAGTGACTAGATAAGCTACCAATCATTGAAGAAGCTTAAGACTGAGAGGAGGAAGCAATTCCAGAGCCACCACTAGATGCCATCTTGTAGATGATAGGTAAGGGAGAGAAAGACGAACTGAAAGAATCAGACAAGGTTCTCCTTAGAGTACTTTGTTGGGTTGATAATACAACATTCCTTCTTCCCATTTCAGCAATAGGATTAATTTCACGTGATAAGCCTCTTCTTCTCCTAGAAACACTAGGGTCTAAGGACATGAAAAGAAGGTCAAAGATGAAAGAAAAAGAAGGTTATTGTTGATTTCTAGGTTGTCTATGTCTAGCTTCCCAACATTCTTGGGTACTAATGTTTCATTCAATTGCTACCCGTGATGATTAAGCTCAAATCAAGTATTAGCAGTGCCTAAAATGGTGTTAAACAAATTCAAAGCAATGTTGGTATGATCTTGAAGACCGGGCTCAATATTGGGCTAGCTTGCAACATGTATAGTCATTAAGAGACAAAACAATCAAAGAATCAATATCATAAAAATAGATGTATTCGATGATAATCAAGCATAAAAATCAACCAGTGAGATATTGAAGGTCTCCCCAGTATGGTCGCCAAATAAATGTTGAGGAAACGATATGAAGGATCTTACTCAAACATTTTCAAATCTTACTTGGCTAAAGCAAGATAGACGAGAATATCACCCTATGTTTATAGTCATAAAAAATTGTATCCTAATTCAGAAGTATTGATTACAAGTGCTTAGGTTGATCTTTTTTATAAATGAAAGCTTGCTGGAAAATTCTTTTTTTATGTAATTTTCTGAAAATAACAGATGTTGAAATAAATACACCAAGTCATTAATCAAAACAAATGAGACATAAAGCAATTGTTTATTCCATTCCAATTTATCAAAAGAATTGTTCTCTTTACAAAAGTCCCTCGGGATGTTTTGGACCAAAGTCAAACTTAAATGTCCCCGATGAAAACCATACAAAAAGACTTTTGACAGAAAGTAAAAAATTGAACTTTAAAAGTTGGATCAGCTTGCCACAGATTGTTGCCCACTCGACTTTGCACAATAGTCTTTGTCAATCATGAAAATTAATTCACAAATAGACAAGTTTACACACACTATCAAAGATAGATCAACACCTCTGAAAAACAAGTGTCTGAATGATGTAATTCAATATTGAATATTGTTGTCTACAATAGGACCCTGCTATCATAAAAAAGAATTAGGCTTTCAATGAATTAAAGAATGAATGAAAACTGAATTATCTCAACAAAACTCAAAGAGAAGACCTTAGTATGTTTCTCCTTCTATTCTCCTCTTTTTCCTCCTTTTCCTTTTACCTTTAAGAAATTAGAATTAGTTGAAGTAGTTGAACCACTTCTTTAGTTAAATTAACTAAAACTCAACCAAATTTTTAGTTAAGGGGGGGAAGTAATAAAATACTAATAAGGGTTTTAAATAAATAATAACTAGTAGGTGGGACCCCTTGTGACTCCCTTTAGTTTTTTAACAAACATAACACAACTAGTTAATCAATCAAAAATTCCCTCCTTGTGACTCCCATCATCTTCTCATAATTTGACAGTTTATATCAATGATAATTGAAATTATTTCCAAAAATATATTATCCAAATATCCAAAAAATAGTGTGTTGTCCAAAATTTCAGAAGTCAAATGTTCTCAATAATGAATAAATAAAAACACTTAAAACCCATATTTTCCACTCTGGGAGCCAATATTTCCCTTGTTGCTACTATCACCCTTTGATCTCTCTAAATTTGCCTTAGGTTGTGTGCAGCCTTTAGGCCTAATCTCATTGATCACATGAGAGAAATCATCTCTCAAATGCATGCGTGAAGATACGGATTTGGCAGAGTCATTTGAGGGTGAGGAGGGGGCAACAATGACTTTTCCTTTGTTAAGGGCATGGTGGGCCTCGGTTTTTAACCTATTTCTTGCATGGGAAGACTGTACTGGTGAGTGGATAGGGGCAGATTGGACAATTTGATTAACAAGTGGAGGAGCAGGTAGAAACAAATTAGGTCAACCACGATGTTGGGAGACTGTCGGGTGGAAAATATTTTTCCATCCGTCATTTTCAGGGACTTCAGGTTGCAGTGAGACATGAGGGGGCATTGGGATACCAAGGACATGTGGGGCTTGGAAGGGAGGACTTTATGGCCTAGGTTGGACCACTCCTTTCCCAATCCAATTAAAAAATACAACTTGGAATAGCTGGCCCAACTCTTGTGAGTATGCATCAAAGTGTATAGAGAACTTTGGCCTTCTAGGGCCCTTATTCCAATTTCCTCTTCCTATGTTACCCCTGCCATGGCTACCTCTGCTGAAAAAACTCATTCCTGTATGCATTATTGATTAGCGAATAGTTTCTTCAACAACCATACATGACATCTCTTTTAAATATAAAACAAAGTTTGGCTCAGCAACATATCAGACTCATGCAATCCAATCCATACAAATCGTTTAATACTTGTCAATGAGTAGGGAGTGAATAAGGGTTCTGGGATATGTGAGGGATTGTATTTAGCGAAAAGTGTTAAATGAGGGGGAACATATCATGATTACTGGTCAACAAATTACCAAACAATCAATTGTATCGTAAATAAATAAAAATGTGTCACTATAACTCATCCATGTGAGATCCTTTAATTGTCATAATACAAAATTTATCTTAACTATAATTAAATTTTAAGAACAGGGAGTGGATAGTGAATATGGGAAGGCAAGGGGGCTTGTAATGTGCGAAAAGTGAAATAATGGTAGCAAAAGAACGAATATTGTTCGTAAAACCAATCAAGTAATCCATAAAAACAACCTTGTATTCAATGCAAGGATATCAATACCAATTAACAATTTATGTGTGTCAAAATTGTTCATTGTCCCACATCCAATTTCTTTAAGATTCTCAATTAACACAGTGTATAATCATACTCAGAATCACTATGCCTTTCAAACTTCTTGTTAAGAGAATACTTGTTTCTTTTCATTTCCTTCCCTAATTTATTTAAAACAAAATAAAAAAGAACTCACAGTCACATTACTTCATCTCTGTCCAGCATATATTCCTATAAAGTATCAACTATTGCCCATAATTCGTAATTGCCCAAATGAAACATAGACACGGGTCTTTTCCCAAGTTGAACAAACTTTTTAAAACTTGCCTGATTTCATTATTTTGATAATATTAACCAATAAAACTTGCAATGAAACCATAATAAAAAACCAGAGCTTCATTTCTGATGGTGCAATTAAATAAAGCAATGCACGATGTCTCCATAATCCATACACAATAAACAACGAAGTCACAACCATCATTTTCCCTAACCTGTAATGATCCATATTGGGGCTAATAAAACACACAGCATCAACCAACTAACAATTGACACCACATTGTAGGAACACGACGATCCAATGCATAACGAAAAGAGGCAACCCTCTGACTGTACATTACCATTTACTCCCAATCAACCAATTTATTCAAAAACACGAGCTAGGTTATTGATGCAGCGGTCACAACAAAAGGAGGCAGCCCATCGAATCTATACCAAATCTTATCCCCAATTACAACTTTCCAACAACTCAATCAAACAGAGACAATATAATACTTAAAGCAACTGTCGAAACCACTCAACCAATCTATGACAGTCAACAAGATACCTGATAAGAGTGCGAATAGTTGGGGTTATCAAAATCTGGCTCTGTAATAATGAACACAAGAATTAATCAAGAATTCTCTCATTCATCAAAGCACAGAGAGACTGGAGGTCAAACATATCAACAATAGGAAGCGACCCTTTGAAACAAGAACGGTGGAACCAAAGGATTTTATAACTCTTTGTTTGTGTAATAGTGTGTCATTTCAACACCGAGTAGGGTAGGAAACAATGCAGATGAGCAATGATTGCTCACTGGACAATAATAAATATCAAGAACATAGAGAGGCATAACCCTTGCGCATTTCTCAAGGGACGAACCAATTTATAACAATTCTAGTGGAAATGCAGACCCGAGGTATCACCAACAACCCTAAAGCATACATCTTGGCATAATGTCGATCCCATAACCAACTTTTCGATGCCAATACCACAAAAATAATCCCATGAACAACTGAATAACCCACGACCATGGCTCTGGAAGATACACAGTGACCAAAAGATAGTTCAAAAACATATACAACAACCCCATAGCAACCCGAACACAATCGAACATAGTCACCATAAATGTGATGGAGCGGCCAGCAAGGCTAAACAGAGAGAAACCCTCCAACAAAATACCCATAACTTCTTAAAACAATAAAGATCCATTACAGTTTTCACCACACAAAACAACCAACGAAATCATAACTTCAACAACCAATTCTTTCATTTGCAAAAGAATAACCACATAGTCATTCCAGAGAGAAGACCCACGTGTTTACACGGTTTCCAATCTCAGGAAAACACAAACCAACACATTACCCAGCCATCGTTCATTTCATACACAAAGAAAAATTCATGGATGGGAGAAAAGAACCATACCTGTAACCAATGGCTTTTAACAAGGGTGAGTTGGTTGAGCAGTTTCTCCCAGGCTTGAATCATAGAGCTTAACCACCATCAAAACCAAATGAAAAAATAACCATGCTAGGGTGATTGCCTGATGGGAGAAGTATGGAGTGATGTGCATTTATTGCACATCACTTCTATATTACTCAAATTCAATTTCGTAGTACACGACATCCAGCCAAAAACCGCTTCTATATTACTCAAATTCAATTTCGTAGTACACGATATCCAGCCAAAAACCATACCATTAACCATGCCATTAATTCCATACATTGAAACTTGTGACATATTGCTTGCCAATTTCGCCACCCAATATCCATATTAACCATTACCAAAAACCATACCATACCAAATGCGCCCAATATAACTCAAATATAATTCGCATAGCCACTAACCATTGCTAGTTAGGATTAATACTAACGTCTTTTCATTTCATTTGCACATAACCTCTTAACATAGCATAGTATAGTCCATTTCTTTTGGAATTTTTGTTATAAGTCTCTTTCCATTTCTTTTTTTTTATGTTGTTACTAACATATGTCTTGTGCAGGTGTAGCCAAGTAATAATCATGGTGATTCATCAAATGTAACAACTGTAGTATATGCCACTCATAACATAGAATCAGAGCTTAGAGAAAGGGAACATCACATAAAATTCATTATCCACATGCCATTATGTCAAAAACAAAATCAAGACTGTATCATCAACCATATAAGACCTTGTAAGCAGTATCGAAACAATGGCATGAAAAAGTGTGATATGACTATCTCTGAGCCTCCAGTCTACAAGGGGATCCCACCTACTAGTATTATATCTTATTAGCATAGTTTAAATAATAGGCTTTAGCAATACTTTGTGGGTGAATTCCTCCTTGCGATTTTTATCGTCAACACAAGTCTTCTGTGAGTTCTTGTTCTAATGTTCGGTCATCTTTGGAGCCTTCTACTCGTTACAATCAATCTCCATATGAGATACCGTGGATCTCAGAAGATGGATTCTTCTTCATCTTCTTTGGTACATGAATGTATATGTTCATGTACATAGTCCGATTCATGTCTCATCTAAGTTGTTTCCTTCTACAACCTTCACTATAGCTTCCTCAGGGTTATCATATGTGACCTAAAACAAGGTCAACAAAACAATAAGCAAGAATGATACTTTTTTTTTTCTGATAATAGTAACTAAAACAATAGTATGAATAATCATCAAAGTAGCTCCTTTAGAGTTGTCACTTGTGACCTGTCTGAAACAAAGATCACAAGTAAGAAATACAATATGAAATGAGGTCAACATTCTTCTTGTTTTGTGATCAAACATTCCTTCATGGTAATATGGAACCAATACAAGAAGTTTCTCCTAGAGGAGATGTTAATTGTATCTGGTAAATGATTACATTAAGCATTTATCTCAATATGCTCACATGCTACCAAGTATACTACTTTTCAAAGACTGCTACCTCAACTATTGTGTTTACTTGTAAAGGGGTAGTTATCAACTTGTCATGTGCAACTTTGAATCTTATCAACTTAATTAATCAAACTTGGAACCTGGAGCCTTGTCCTCAAGAATGAGTGTGTTGTTTTTCTTCCAAATCTCCTTCACTCAAGATGATGAGTGCTTTCTTCAACCTATCTTTTGTACTAAGACAATATGTTATATTGACAGAAGGTTGGGTTAGAGGATAAAGTCTATGATATCAACTTTAATAAATCTAATACTTTGACTTAAATTTTGACCAAACGTTAGTATGATGGTCATAGCTTCAATTTGCAACCTAGATCAAAATAATTTCATTACAAATAGATGCATATCAGAATAATTAAACCTGGGTTGCATTATTCCTCTAAATGTGTTGGATCTTGAGATCCTTCTGGATCTATGGCAAGAGATCCCTTCTCCTACAAATACCCTTTAAATATTAACGGTTTAAACATATGTGAATACATACCTCTGATAGTATTTGCAAGGTATGGCGCACTAGGAGTAATCCGGAGGTTTACAATCTGGAGGACCGATAGTTTTGTAAATGAATCACAGAACCTGAGTAGGGTGTTGGATTGCGTAAATTATCCTAGAAAACATAGTATCATTATAATAGAATGATATATGGAACACAGTGTCATAATAATAGAAACGTGACTTGGAAACTTACACAATGATCCATTCAACGCAATATCAACATAACAGAGAGCGGGGTATAGAAATGTAATTATAGAAAGCTCAACCCATCATGGTAAAGTATTACTTATATATATAAATTCATTATACAGAGCTCAACCCAACACAATAAACATATGTCACACCATGGAAATACATTATACAGAGCTCGACCAACAAATCAAAATAACATAAAGAAATGTGTATTATAAATCAAGATTCGGGATTGAGAACTCCCGTAGCAAAGAGAGTATGCTTATAGCAAGATCTAGGTTAAATCGTATTAAAAAGAGGAACATATTCTTTCTAGAAGCAAATGTAAAACCCTATTGAAACAACAAGCATGGAATATGATATACAGAGGGAGGAAGCTTACCGTGTACAAGACGAGGGTACGTGTTGAAAGACCAGTGACCTCCATGTTATAAAGGAAACTGGCTAAGTGCCTCACTATCAGTCCTAACTGGAGAGCTGAGAAAACTATCAAAGGCAGTGGTCATCCCGCGAATACCATGCTACCACATTCGCTTAACCCTACTATCGCAGAGAAAAAAACAGAGAACAAAATTAAATGAAACGAATGCCAAGGGTAATGGCACCACATGCCTCCCGATAGTGGAGAAGGATGGAAGGTACACCAACCACTTACTTCCATGTGAAGTCGGTCGAGGTGGAAATCCTGTATTGTTAAGTTCCTAAATAGACCTGAATATATACTTCAGCAATAAACCCACAATATCAACAAAAATAATCCAAACCATTCACCAAAATATTTAGCACAATAAATAGTCAAAACCCTTGAGGTAGGGTAACACCATATATTACTCCTTATGGAAGGATAAAAATCCTCAAGCAATACTTGCTTGTACAATCACAATATTCTTCACTATGTTTCATTACATTGTTTACACTTCTTTATATAGCTCTCTCTATCTCCTAGGAACCTTATAGAGAGTATTGTCACATTTATTAAATTTAACTACCATAGTGGGCCTTTATTAATATAGTGGACCTAGTCAAACATACATTGAATGATCGCATTATCATATATTAAATGACTTCCACTAATAATACATAATCACATTCCCATTGGGTACCTCCCTGGGTACCCCATAGTACATCCCTAGGTATACTACATTCCATCCCCCTTTACATGTTTTGTCCTCGAAATACGAGAAGAAACCATACAATATGACTGACTAAGAAATGTAGCCAACTGGTACCAAGTATGACCATCCACCCATCCCAATGGAAGTCGAACATGATGTCCATTTGTTGCCTTGCCACCCTAATCTTTCTTTGCATCATATCGGGGTTTCCATGGGATTGTTTTTGTAGCCTGAGCTCTTCCCATAGTGTCGATATTCCTCCATACACCTCTTGATCGGTTCCCTATCTGGTGCCCTGCTGGTGCATAAATTTGTTGATGCACACACCCTTGCCTTGATGACTGTTGTTTCTCTATATGATGTGGATGGAAATATACAACAACTGTAGGAATTTGTTCATTTTTCTTCAAATTTGCAACACATTGTGCCTTTGAGTCAATGACCTCCTTAGCTTCTTGATTGTGTCATTCCTATGATTTTGCTTCATCTCCTTCTGTAGACTCTGCCTCTAATTCAACTTCGGACTCGACAATAAATACTTTGTTGGTCACCATGGGCCCATCTTTTTTACTAAGAGACACATCCTACAATGTGATTTTCTTTTTCGTGTACCAAAGTTTTAGAAACTTCTTTTTCACATTAATATTAATTGTACCAACTGATTCCATCCAAGGATAGCCCAAAACAATATCTTCATCGACCACATTTATAACGTGAAAATCAGAATGCAACACATATTTGACCATGATGATCCTCAAATATTTAAAAATTTGAACATTTTCACCCTCAACATGTGTGTTATGAATATTCTTTGCATGAACTTGCAATCTATTAACCAACTGAATATTGATAAAATTTTGTTGACAACTATTGTTAATAGAAACAATGACATTTTCTTTATGAATACAACAATGAACTTGTAATATAGACTTTCCACATGAAAATGAACTCTTGGTGATGTATTTATCCTTACTCTTTGTATGAGACCACTTGTCTAAAATTAATTTTTCAAGTGCTTCCTCAAAAAGTGACATCCACTCAGAATGGTGAAATGATTGTCACCATATGAGAGCATCATCTTTGAAACTCCAGTCTACAAAATATTTCCACTTCTCTTTCCATAATGAGTTGTGAGATTGTATAAAATATTCAATACTAGGGCCATCAACTCTTCCAGTAAAAAATAGCATTCTTGGAATAAATATTCAACAAAAACTAAAGTTAAAAATAACTTACTGCAGAAAACAGCAGTTTTTTCCAGAAAAAAAACCCTGAAAAACTGTTGAATTTAAAATGCTCATAACTTTACTTCTCAGACTCCATTTCAGCTGATTGTTTTTTTGAAATTGGGTATTTTTCTGAGAGGAATTCAAATACCCAATTTTTTTAGCCAAATTATGCTCAAAAATTTACAGATATGAACCGAAAGTGTGCCACCCTCTTTTTTTCTAGAAAAAATTTGCAAAAATGGCCAAAACAATTTTCCCTTCTTTGGCCAAGGAAAGTGCTCTAGTACCAATTGTTAAGTACCTGAATAGCTCTGAAGATATGCTTCAGCAATAAACCCACAATATCAACAAGAATAATCCAAACCATTCACCAAAATACTTAACATGAGAATTAGTCAAAACCATTGAAGTAGGGTAACACCATATATTAATCATTATGGAAGGATAAAATCCTCAAGCAATCCTTGCTTGTACAATCACAATATTATTCACTATGTCTCATTACATTGCTTACACTTCTTTATATATCTCTCTATATCTCCTAGGAACCTTCTAGAGAGCCTTCTCACATTTATTACATTTAACTACCATAGTGGTCCTTTATTAATATAGTGGACCTAGTCCACCTTACATTGAATGACCGCATTCTCATATATTAAATTAATTTCACTAATAATACATAACCACATTCCCATTGGGTACCTCCCTAGGTACCCGATAGTACATCCCTAGGTATACTACACCGTAGTGGTTCTTCCTTGTGAAAATGTCAGACCTGGAAACCAAGGTGACCTACCACCATTATTGTCTACGACCAACTTAATTCCCAAGGATAGGATTTGACTCTGTGATGGTCGGTTTGTTAATTCTTATCGAATTGTGTATAGGCCAGAAGTTATGGTTGATGCGGACCAGGGTTATATGTAAACAAGGCTTCAACTATATGCCTTTAATTATAAATTTGATTCAACATATAGAAACACTTTGGAACCTCACTCAAGCTCCTGTGCGGAAGTTAGGACTTGGTGGTTAGGACCTAGGCCCTTTCTCAATGCACGCTAGTGTTCAAGTATGAATTACTTAAAGTATAGTTAGAGTATGGTGTATATATTTTGTAATTTATAAGTTCCTTGTGATATGTTCTAATAATATAGCTAGGACTTATATGAGTGGGTTTAACTGGTTAGGCCTAGGATATGGACCTTGATAGGCCTAGCCATTATTATATTAACAATTACATTGGTAACGCTAGTAGCAATGCCTAGTGGAAAAAAGTGTATGGATCTTAAGATCCCTTGCAAACCATTTAGAATGAATTATGACTTTGTCCGGTATATATATACACTAACTGGATTAAGATTTAATTATTCATTGTGTCACGACATTTGTTGTGCATTTTAGACGATAGTGTTCCCCTTTAAAAAAAAAAATTGTGAAATTTGGAATACATTACATATGGTATCAGAGCTGTAGGTTACAACACTTGGACCTCGGGGCAACACCAGAATTCATTTTTTTTTGTTTCCTTGAAGAAAATCTAACAAACACAATTATTGTTACAAACGGAAAAATAATTTGTCTCTTGTGAAAATGTCAGCAAAAAATGAAGAAGGAAACATATTTGAAGGGAATCCAAATCAATAGCTTCCTAGAGACCCTAAGCATAACAGTGAAGGAAGTTCAACCACCCAGGTTTTGGAAACAATGAAAAAACTTATCGTGGAATTACAAGTGTTTAAAACAGATAACGAGAAACTGAAGAAAGCACAAGAAGACTAGCAAGAAATAAACGAAATGTTTCTACGCAGTATAGTAACAAAGAAGAGTCTAAAATACAAGAAAAATAGGAAGAGGTTAGCAAAAAGTCTTCTAAGAACTCTGGTAATGAAAAATAAAAAGAGGACAGTTCTTCTAAAGACACACACATGGATGAAAACAAACCATCTACAAGAAGGAAAAGAAAACAAGTGGACCACCTGGAAGATGAATTCAAGAAAATAAAGCCTTCCACCTTTGATGGAGAATCAAAGACTGGGGAGGAGGCTGAAGCATGGTTATTATATATAAATAAATACTTCCACATTTATAACTACTCTAGTAATATGAAAGTCAGAATGGCCATTTACAACTTAAAAGGAAAAGTTAGTATCTTGTGGTAAGATTTGAAATTAGCCAAGGGATTGAAAGAAAAACGAATGGAATGGTCAGGTTTTAAAAATTATTTCAAGAAGCAGTATTTATCATAAAGTTGTTACGAAAGAAAAACTAAGGAATTTTACGAACTACAACTAGGACAAATAGCCATGGATGATCTGATAATTAAATTTCTATATTTGTTGAGGTTTGTACCATACATCAAAGAAGACAACGTAAAGATACAAAGGTTCTTGATTTGTCTACCACGGTCGTACAAGGACAGAATTGAATTTGAAAATCCCAAGTCTTTAAATGAAGTGTTTAGAAAGGCTCGAATGTGCTATGATCAGTACAAACAAAGATCTGAAATTCTCAAGGCATGGAAAGATAAGAAACATGACATATTGAATCAACGTAAGAAAGGCTTCCAACCAGCCCCTTTTTGTAATATGGCAAAAAGTTTCCGAAGGAAAGATTACCATTCAAATATGTGGGAGTCAAGAAGGTTGGGGACAGTCCTAGAGAACCATTGAAGTGTTGGGAATGTGGAGAACCTCATTTGAGGAGAAATTGTCCATGCTTAAATCCCACAGCAAGAAACTCAGTCCATAACCTTCAAGAGGCTTCGACGGTTGAAGATATTGGTAGAAGCGTGCATAAAATCAATGTAGCTCTGGATGGTAGACAAGCATATCATCAATCCATTATTGTGGAAGTTGAAGGTAAAATTCATTCCCACAATGTCTCTATACTAATTGACCCAGGAGCTAGTGTGAGTTATATTACTCCCACTTTAGTTGAATTGAACAAGCTAAATAAAGTAAAGCATGCTAAGTCCTGGTTAGTGTATTTAGCAACATGGACCAAAAGAAAGGTAACATATTTTATTTCTTATTGTGAACTAAGCATAGATGGTAAAAGTACAAAGTTAAATATGAACATATTACCTTTGGGATCTTACGATTTAATCATTGGAATAGACTGGTTAGAGAAACATAAAGTGATATTAAACTGTTACGAAAATTCGTTTGTGTACAAAGAAGAAAATAACACTATTAGAATGGTACAAGGAATCAGAAAACCATTTTATGTTAGGAAAATATCAGCGATGCAATTTAAGAAATGCATGAACAAAGGTTTCCAAATTTATGTTGTACAAGTAACTAACCTCCTAAGAGAAGAAAGTAAATTGAGTTTAGAATACTTTATAGTCCTATGTGGGTTCAAAGATGTATTTGTAGATGAAATACCATAACTACCTCCAAGGAGAGAGATAGATTTCTCTATCGATCTACTACCTGGATCTGCCCCGGTATCTAAGGCACCTTATAACGAGCCTACCCAAATGAACAAAACTAAAAATTCAGTTACAAGAACTATTGGATAAGGAATATATCAGACCAAGTGTTTCGCCTTGGGGAGCACCAGTTTTATTCGTTAAGAAGAAAAATGGGACTTTGAGACTATGTATTGACTATCGACAACTGAGTAAAATGACGATTAAGAATAAGTATCCCTTACCTAGAATTAATGACCTCTTTGACCAAGTTGGAGAAGAAAATATATTTTCTAAACTAGATTTAAGGTCTCGTTATCACCAAGTCAGAATAAAGGATGAAGATGTAAACAAAACAACTTTAGAACACGTTATGGACACTATGAGTTTGTCATAATCCGATTCAATCTTACTAATGCACCAACAACCTTTATGTGCTTGATGAATATTATATTCAACCAATATCTGGATAATTTTTTGTTGGTTTTTATCGATGATATTCTAATCTACTCAAAAATAGAAGAAGAACATGAACAACATCTTAACATAGTATTGCAGACTTTAAGGGAACATAAGTTGTATGCTAAGTTTGATAAGTGTGACTTATACCAAAGGAAAATACAGTACTTAGGACACGTAATATCCGAAGATGGTATTGTTGTTGATCCAGAAAAGATAAAAGCCATTACGGAATGGCTTATCCCTAAGGATGTAGCAGACATCGGATCATTTATGGGAATTACCGATTATTACTAGAGATTTATCGAAGGATTTTCCAAGATTGCATATCTGATTACCTCACTACAGAAAAAGGGAATAAAATTTACTTGGTCACAAAAGTGTCAGGACAACTTTGATAAACTAAAAACACTGTTAACTACATCACCTATCCTTAAGGTAGCAGATCCCGATAAATATTTTATAGTTTGTCTGGATGCAAGAAAAGAGGGATTAGGAGGAGTAGTGACACAAGATGGACACGTCATCTATTATGAATCACATAAACTGAAAGAACATGAACGAAATTATGTGACTCACGATTTAGAATTAGCAGCTATAATTCATGCATTAAAAATGTGGTGACATTATTTAATGGGAAGAAAATTTATGTTATTAATCGACAACAATGGTGTAAAGTATTTTTTCAGTCAACGTGATCTTAACACAAGGAAAGCAAGATGGCTGGCCTTTTTAAGCGAATTTGATTTCGAGGTACGACACATCAAAGGTAAGGAAAACAAAGTTGCAGATGCACTAAGTCGGAGGACTAATGGACTCTATGAAATAAGTATCAACAAAGAAAAAATGATATCGAACAAGGAATAAAATATGCAAGCAATAATGACGAAAATTACATTAAAACAACAACAAAATTGCAAGGAAATACAGAAAAACTGAACAGAACAGATCTGAGTTTAGATCAAAATGAACTGTTAAGGTTCAAAAATCGGCTATATGTACCTAATTATGTTGATTTAAAGACATCAATTCTTGACGAAGTGCACAAAAAGTCGTATTTTGGTCACCCTGGATACCAGAAAACAATAATAGCCTTAAGAAAATTGTTTTACTGGATTAACATGAAGAATGAAATAGTTGAATATTTGTTTAAATGCTTAGATTGTCAACAGGTAAAGGATGAACATGAGCATCTAGCAGGTCTATTATAACCTCTGCCTATACCAGAATGGAATGGGAGATTATCTCGATGGAATTCATCACAGGTTTGCCTAAAAATCAAAGACAAAATGACTTGATTATGGTAGTGGTTGATAAACTAAGCAAATCTGCACATTTTATACATGTGAAATCTACTTATAAAGCGATTAAAATCGCTGAAATTTTTATGAAAGAAATATTTAGATTGCATGGAATTCCTAAGATAGTGATTTTCGATAGAGATGTCAAATTTACGTCAAATTTTAGGAAGGAATTGTTTGTAGGATTAGATTCTAACTTGAATTTCAACACAAGCTACCATCCTCAAACGGATGGGCAAACAAAAAAATAAACTAGATTATCGAAGACATGTTGCGAATGTATGTAAGAATGAAACCAACTAAGTGGGAGGAGTATCTGCACTTAATTGAATTTGCTTACAATAATGGTTATCAGACATCAACTAAGATGAGCCCCTTTGAAGCATTATACGGAAGGAAATGCACAATCGGGATAATCTAGTTGACAGGATTATGGTGGAACCAGAAATGCTCCATGAGATGGAGAGGATGGTAAAAAGAGTACAACATAATTTAAAAGAGGCCCGAGACTAATAGAAAAGCTACGCAGATTTAAAAATACGCATCAGGAATTTCAAATTGGAGAACATGTATATCTAAAAGTCAAAGCAAGAAGGAGTTCTTTAAATCTAGAAAGTTGTTCAAAGTTGGCACCAAGGTTTAGTGGCCCCTTCGAGATTTTAACTCGAATTGGACCCGTGGCGTATCAACTAGCACTTCCTACAAATTTAAAATTTTATAATGTTTTTCATGTTTCATTACTAAAAAGGTAAATTTGTGATCCTACTCACATCATTGATTGGAACATGGTGCAAGTGGAACCAAAAGGCGATTTCCAAGTGGAATCTCTGCGCATTCTGGATAGGAAAGAGACAATACTACAGAACATAGCCACCACCACCCAGGTAAAAGTACAATGGAAGCACTTTAGTCCTGAGGAGGTAACATCCTCAAAATTTAGAAAATGAATTCTATGTTGAACTTTGAAATAAATTTCTGTTTTTGGAAAATTCGGATTTGGAAATTATTTTCCATTTATGGCAAATCCAAATTTGGAATTTTTAATTATGTAATTAATTATTTGATGACTATTGGGAAAATATTTGACTTGCCCAACTGTGCTCTTTTATTGGACACATGCATGAGACAAACTTTTAATAAAATTAATGTTGGAAGACAAATGGAACAACCAGGTTAAAAATAGTCGACCATGATTCCATGAGTGGGGAACAGGTTTGAGTTACCTTAGGGATAATTCTTACAAGTGGTAGAAGTTGAATTTGACCACTAGAAACCCCTAAAAATCATGGATTTGTAAATCTGTGAATTTTCCCAAGGAGGGAAAGGAATGAGAGACCTAGGCACAAGATTATATACAACATATGTGGTAGGCAAGACGTTGCTTAGTATGTTGGGAGAATTTAGAATTGTTTGTTGTTATGAGCACTTGTAGTGTGAGGCAAGGCATATTGTGATCTATTGATGGTGACTATAGCTAAGAAGGATAATTCAGTTTGTCCTTATGGACTCATGAT
>ML810856.1:147277-167744 GCA_009831015.1 Picea engelmannii
GGTTTTTTACAACATTAGCTATGATGCACAAATTGGACTTTATCATAGGTGTTGCATTGCATAGAGTGAACTTGATTTAGCTTAGGTGATAGGCCTAAGAGGAACCTATTCTTCCAACATATGGCTCATATCTTTAAATCTTGTGCCCAAGCCATATAGGTGGGATAGACTACAATGAAAACTAATCCCTAGCTAATGGTTCAACGACTTGGCAATCTCCCAGTGAACTGATGCCTTGTTCATAGGTGTTGAACCAACATTTTCAAATGTGTCTCTAGATCTAGTTATGCATTGTTTTATAGATCGTGTATTTTTATAAAGGCATTTTTTTCTTTTATTAACAATTTAAAGTACTCATTATGATATGTAAAAACTATTATTTTTATTAGTTTACTTTGGCATCAAAGAAACATGTAAGAATATACATTAGTTAATTGTGTTATAGAAATAAATCAAATTTTAGTGTTTCCTTGTACATGTTCATATTAAGAGCCTTATCCAATCTTGCACACAAGCTCATACAATGGAATTGTTGGTGCAATTACATGCATAATATATTACCAAACATAAATTATCGATAAGGATTCGTAATCAATAGAGTTGTTACACTATATGTGTCGGCAACATGTGGTTTATCTATGTCTGATGAGTATAGCAAGAATTAATAACACTTCAAAACACACACTCTGTTTTGCAATCCTTAATCTATGTTTTACACACTGCGCAAAAATTAAAGAAAAAAATCTAGCTAACATGCACTCCAAAGGCTCTCTTACAGGCAACGAGATTGTCCATTTACTAGCTCATGAAGGTGAAAGATGGATTTTGATCTTACTCTTGTAATCACTCACTTCAATATCAACTTGCAAGCTGTCTAGTTTTGCACACTCTTAAAATCAGAAAAGAAATTCAATGCAACCTAGAAATTCTGAAAAGTTACATTATTTCTACACAGGAAACAGAGGTTTTAATGAGATGTTCCATTTGTTGGCTCATGTAATGCGAAGGATGGACTCTCAAAATGTTCTTGTACTGCCACACTTTGCAAGATAAAAGTTGAAATTAAAAGAACACAATTCAGAAATAAATGATCACACATAAATCATAAATGATTATAAAGCTACCCCTAGATTATTGTTCACATATTTTGATGCATCCACACTTAGATTATATTATAACTCCCAACTTACTTATGTAAAACATTTCTACTCACAACTTCTATGTACATAATCATGCCACACACACACTTATAGAAATTAGATCCATATTACCATTACAACAAGCTTGTCAAGTCAGAACGGTGGGCCCTTGCCGCACCAACAGGGAAGCTTAGAGAAAACTCACAGAACAATAAACTTTACAGAACACATGGAATCAATGAATTTAACTTCATATTAATTCTTCAGCAAGTAATTTTACAAAAGGAGTTAGTTCATAAATCCAATATGCAGCATAACAATGTATATCCTCTCCCTTGGCTTAGAGCCATAACTCAATTTATATACTTTTTACATTACAAATTTGGATCTAGACAAGCCAACCCATGAACAATAAAATCACAACCATTTTCCATCAATGGAGGTTGAGTACAAACATTCTCTAATGAAGGAAATGCATTTTCCACAAATTTGGGCACGATCCTAGAATTTTTGAAAAATTGGCAATTTACGCAAATTGGCCTCAAAGAACCCTTTGTATTTTCCAGGTAGTAATTATCTTTTCCAAACTATTTTTGGGTTTTCAAGCTTTCTAGGTTCTAGAAAAACCCATTTGACTATTTTGAAGTATCATCTCCCATATGCACACAACTCGAGGAACAATCTGACAGTTTAGAAATATTTGATGATTTTAGGTTGAATCATTCCCCTTGAGTTGGAGGTCCACACGTGTGATATGGGTGAATTATTCCTCATATGTATACATGAAAACACCGCTCTGGACAAAACCCATATCCCATAATTTTGAGATTCATCTTTATCTGCACAAAAATCGAGGTGCAAATCTGGTACCATAATCTTGTAGGATGTTGGTACCCGACTAGCACAGTAGAAAATCTGAGTACCACATAAGCGCAATAGTGGTATCGGATGGAGTTGGTACCAGAAGAGGCACAAAGCTGGTACCAAAAGAGGTGCAAAGCTGGTACCAAGAGAGGCGTGGACTAGTGGTACCAGATCACTGCAGAGTGTCGGATCAAGAGGAGTATTGGTACCAGATCAGGCAGAGTACCGGATCAAGTAGTTGTTGCAGTACCGGACTAGTGGTAGTACCGGATGGAGCTTCTTAATTAATATTCAAAGTAATTAGTAACAAAATAATCATTAATTATTCAATTCTAACCATTAATAAACCACATAAATCATGACTAAATGAATATTACCTCATTTACAAAACAATTGTTAAATGACATGTTTGTTGAGGAAAATAGGCAGAGAGTTCATATGTATGAGGCAAAATTGGTTAGGATATGGGACAAGATAAGGCAATTGGAGGTGACAAAAATGAGGCTCAACGGGAATATATACAAGGACATTGTTTCCCCGAATACTAAAAGTACATGCATGAGGGCAGACTCACTTAGGATGTTAAGTTTACATTTTTGACACCATTAGGTATGATGCATAGAGGGGACTTGCATTTCATATAGTGGAGTTGCTACAACTTAGTTTCCACAATATTAACCTCATCCCTTTAAAGCTTATGCTAAATCCATCTAGGTGGATTAGGCTACAACAAGAGTTAAGCCTTGACGATTGGTTTAATGCTATGTCAATATAACAACTAAATCACTTCCATGTTCATAATTGTTGAATCAACATTTTCAAGCATGTCCCTAGATCTAAACTTTATTTGTTTTATAGATTGAGTATTTGTCTTAAAATCATTTTTTAACCAACAATTTAAAGGAGATAAATTTGTTATGCTATCTAAAAACTATTTTTCCTTATTTTACTTTGACAATAAAGAAATAAAATTGAAAATGGAGATGCAATTGATTATTATTTTTACTTCGGAAAAAAAGGAATCAAATTGAAAATGGATATTAAAATGGAAAACACAAATGCAATTGATTAATACTTTGTCTTTGGATACAAAAGTTCAAAGTATTAAGTAATGACAAGAGAGAAACTAAAATGAACATAAACACTCATGTTTTCTAGAATGATTTCAGTCAAAATGCTTAGTACTTCATATATATATGGGATTGGAACCAATTCAAAACATTAATACTTGTAATACAAATAATTAATTTTTCTTTACTATGACGATATCAATAACATTGAACTATTCATGAAAGTTGAGAACCATACTTGAAAGTAGAATACTAATATATTGTTATGTACCTAAGTAAATGTTTTGTTTGGTCAATAGATTTTCATTCCAAACCCTAAAGCAACAACTCAAGTAATCATGTCACGTATGTTATACTTTCATTTTGAAATATCATTTAGAAAAATGTATAAAAAAATTAAAAAAAAAATAAACAATCAATTAGATTATTCAATTCTAATGGGGTTTGGCAATTCTAATCTTAATATGTCAAAAATTGGAGATGCAATCGATTATCATTTACTTTAACATAAAATAATAAAATTGAAAATGCACATCATAATTGGAAGTATCAAGGGAAACAATGTCATCAGATATACCCCAATGTATGATCTTGTCTGCAATATTTGATTAAGGTCCTTAACATGACTTACAAAAAGTTAATGAAATTTGATTTATTTCTATAACAAAATGAGTCAATTAGTTAATGTACTTTCTTACATAAGTTATAGAAAATTTTATTTTCCTAGAACCACAATAATTAGAAACTTGTCCTCTTACATAAACTTTATTTGTTTTATATATTTTTTATTATAGCTAATTTCATTTTCTAATTTCCATGGACTATTAGTGTCAAGGGGAAAAACATCATTAAGCATATACTCACATATTGTTTTGAGTACAAGATTCATGCACGCCTGGTCTCCTAGGGCATTTTGGAGTCATTGTAAGGAGATGATATATCTTGGAATATGATAGTGATAGTTATAAGGAGGTCAAAGTTTGATTGGAGTTATAAGATATCAAGCAAACCTTTTCAATACTCAAGTCACATGTTGTTCGAGTGGAAACAAACAGTAAGTAATTCATAATGTCAAATCATATGTGTAATAGTAAAGAAACTATTGACACCATTCTAGATAAGCATAATGTATTCCTCTTAGACTATTTTGCATATGATATAGGGGAATGTCTATTCGATGCTCTTCAAGTTGTGTTCTATTTTAAATACACTTCAATGGAACTAAAACATGGAACAATACAATATTTTGAAACCTATTTAGATAGACAAGATGCATAAGCAATACTATCTTATGAAAAGGAATTACATATAAATTTATTGATGGAAATGTGTAGTGTCAATGATCGGAATGTTTACCTTTAATGATTGTCAAAATCATCCTTAATGATTGTACTACCAAACAAAAGAGGACTATGGGGAGAGATCTTTTGTATTCATTGGCTATCAAATTGGATAAAAATACCAATAAGCATTTGGTCAAGAGAACAAATGAAAAATTATTTGCATTTCAACTCAAATATATATATATATATATATATATATATATGAAAAATTATTTGCATTTCAACTCAAATATATATATATAATCTTATGCGGAAAAAAATTGTAGAACATTAGATCATGGACAAACAAATAAGCCATTGTTGTTTGAAAATACATAATATCAATGGAGACAAATACAAGATAAGATGATAGAAAAAAGACTTCATCAAGTTTTTGGATTTAAGAGTATTTATGCTGAAAGTTATTTTGAAACAATATGTTATTTAAAACAAAATAAATATGGTGTTGCTTGCTTATGGTGCATAGTTTCTCGGAGTTTTTGCAATGTAGTTATGCATAATGATTATTTTGCAATGAAATGCGTAGAGAAATACATGAAGAATTATGCAATGGAAAGAGTTTGTAAAATAGCGAGCTAGCAAGACTATATTTTACAATTAGCGTCACCATATGAAAACATAAGTGAAAATGGAGGCCTTTTTATTTATGGGTGGCTATGCTACATCTTCAATATAAATATAAACATATTTTCTTCCATTACAACAACTATTTTAGATAATTTCCATTCAGAAAAAAAGGAACCAAATGTTTTTTACATTATTCAATATCAAATGTAGCCCACTTTCATTTTGAAACATTGGAAGAAATATGAACAAGTATTCATATGAAACCAAATCTATCTTCCATAGGAACAAACACATGAAAGAAAAAAAAAAAAAACTTGCATCAAGTAAAAAATCTTGTTGGAAACAAGTGATGATACAAGAAAATATAATAAAAGTTCAAATTTAACTAATGGAAGCATGAAACTATGTTCATCATGTTGAAATAATGTAACTACAAAGAGTATTCTTATTATTATTGATATATTATCCATAGGATCAATCCCCATTGTGGATTGATCATGTCGGTTATTGTAATAGGACCAAATCCCCTTTTGCAGATTGGTCAAAAGACAATTTTAATAGGCATAATAAGAGGTTGGCCCCAGCAGATAATAAAGAGACCCAGAAATATAATAAAGGTGGGTTTATCCACCCAGTTTGAGAAGTCGGCCATGCCAATGAAGAGACACTTCACACGTGCCAGACTTGTATAAATAAAGGAGGCTAGTGCCTCACTTAGACACAACTCACTTGCTCATTCTAAGAGACAATTTCATATATGTTGTTGGAGAAGAAGGAGAGAGAGAGTGGCACATATCTGGGAGAGGACCTTCTGTATTAGCATAATAGATCTCTTGGCATTGTATTGGTTATATATATTAAGGAATTTTTTTGCTGGGTTTTCTTCCACTAGAGGATTTCCCAGGATAAATGTTGTGTCTCTTGTGATTGTGTATTTCTCAGTGATCTTGGATTATACTATTGTTATCTAATGAAATGCAAACATCTATAATAATGGCTTAAACATTAACATGGTATCAGAGCTGAGCTGAAGAGAGCATCTTTCATAAGAGAAAAGTGAAAAACGTCAATGTTACCGTACATGAAAATTAGGGCTTTTGATGGAGAGGTATTCCAGCCCTAAAACCATCTAGAAAAGTGTGTCCTCCCCCAAGGATCATTTTGGCACCTTCAGCGCACTTTTTCAGTGGCTAGATCTCCTGGAAACTGAAACCCTAGTTTCACAAAGTACTAGAAAACTAGAGTACTAGAAGTACCAGAAAACCAGAAGCACCAATCCAGAAATTTACAAATCAAGTTTGAGGGGGTAAAAGTTGGATTTTCGAAATTTTGACTACACCAGCATACTCGACTCAGCTCAGCTCATCTATTCCCTAGATCAGAATTTCAAATTTTGAAGTTTGAAAAATTAGGGTTTCATCATAAAACCCTAAGTTGTAGTTGCAGTTGCAGTCTCAGAACCAGTTGCAATTGCAGCCGTAGAACCAGTTGCAATCACCCTTGAAGTTTTCTTAAGAGTTTGTAATGATTATCGCTGCTACCAGATGGAGCCACTACCTACAAATGCCATCTGAGGTATGTACTCACATATATTTAATGGTTAAACCCTAAAGAGTATTTGCAAGAGAAGGGATCTATTGCCATAGATCCAGAAGGATCTCAAGATCCAACACATTCAAAGGAATGATGCAACCTAGGTGTGATTATTCTGATATGCATCTATTTGTCATAACATTATCTTGATCAGTGTTTCATGTTGAAGTTATGATCAAATTATTAGAAGGATTAAAAGTTGATCATAAAGCTTATCCTCTAACCTAACCTTCTGTCAAGATAGTGTATTGTCTTAGTACAACAGACAGGTTGAAGAAAGCACTCGTCACTTGAGTGAAGGAGACCTGGAAGAAAAGCAAGCACTCATTCTTGAGGACAAGGCTCCAGGTTTGATTTATCAAGATTAATAAGATTCAAAGGTACACATGACAAGTTGATGACTATAGTTGAGATAGCATTTGTCGTAAAGTATTATACGTGATAGCATGTGAGCATATAGAGGTAAATGATTTGCCTGATACAACTAACACCTCCTCTAGGAGAAACCTCGTGTGTTAGTTCCAAGTTGCCATGGAAGAAAGCTTGGTCACAACACTATGAGAGTGTTGACCTCATTTTGTATTGTATTCCTTACCTTTAATCTTTGCTTCAGATAAATTATAAGTGATAACTCTAAAAGAGCTATTGTGATGATTGTTCGTGCTATTGCTTTATATTATCAGAAGGATATTATTCTTGCTTGTTGTTTTGTTGACCTTGCTCCAGGTCACATGTAAAAGCTATAGTGAAAGTTGCAGAAGGCAACGTGCTAATGAAGAGACCATAAATGAAGCAATCATCATTGGAAGAGAAGAAGGTGGCTTGCATAAGCTAAAGGGTCACTCAGAAGTTGCCATGACCCACGCCATTGAAGAATATTGGCATAAAAGATTAGCTCACATCAACTACAAGGCACTACCATACATATGCAAAGTGGTCACAAGTTTACCAGAACTCAAAGGTGACCATGAAGGCGTATGCAATGGATGTGCACAAGGGAAGAACATCAAGAACCCGTTTCCGAAGAAAGACAGCAAGGTAGAAGGAGTCCTAGAACTCATTCATTCAAATGTATGTGTCCCAATGCCATCGTCCTCCATTAGTGGGTATGTATACTATGTATCATTCATTGATGATTACGCTCGTAAGACCTGAATATATTTGAAGTGTTCAGAAAGTTCAAGGAATTCAAAGCCTTGATAGAGAACCTTTCTGAAAATAAGATTAAGATACTCAGGTCAGATAATGGAGGAGAATATACCTCAAAAGAGTTTGTGAACCTCTGCAAAGATGTTGGGATCTAGAGGGAACTCACTAATCCCTATAATCCCCAACAAAACGGTGTAGCTGAACGGAAGAACAGAACCATGTTGGAAGTTGTTAAGATCAAGATCTTCCTATGTGCTTATGGGTAGAAGCAGCAATGGCAGTTGTTTATGTACAAAACCGATTATCCCATAGTGCACTTGGGCTCAAGACACCAGAAGAGATGTTCACCAAAAAGAAGCCAGAGGTAATCCATCTCAAAATATATGGCTATCCAGTGTTTATTCATATACCTAAAGAAAAGAGAAACAAGTTGGACCCTTCAGGAAAGAAGGGAATATTTTTGGGATACTGTGAGGTCTCCAAGGCCTTCAGAATCTATATACCAGGTCAACATCACATTGAGATCAGTAGGGATGTGACCTTTGATGAAGATGCAACGCTCAAGAAATATAAACTGTGCCAGCTTGAAGAGCTATATGAAGAGGAACTCGTAATCCCCAATACTGCAATAAGGGGGGTTCCCATAGCTGCAGAACCAGTGGGGGAAGTCGTAACTTCCCCTGATGAGGAACTTCTAGAAGACCATGATATAGTAGAAGTGCAAGAAGCTCCTCAAATGACGATCCTCCATAAAAGAAAGCCAGCTTGGGATAGAGAGCTTATTCAAAATGGAGAGAAGTACGGTGTTCCCCAAGGAACTATGAGATAGGTGAAAAGACCAAAGCCATTCTCCAGTTATATGGCTTTGATGTGTGATCTCATAGAAGAGGAGCCTACCTGCTTTGAAGAAGCCATTCAGAGGAAAGAATGGGAAGATGCCATGACAGAGGAATACCAATCCATAATGAAGAATGAAGTATGGGAAATAGTTCCCAAACCGGGAAATAAAGATGTGGTGTCCTCCAAATGGCTCTTCAAAATAAAACATGTTGTTGATGGAAGTATTGAGAAGTATAAAGAAAGATTTGTCACTTGTGGCTTTTCCCATAAGGAAAGCATTGACTATGAAGAGACATTCGCTCCTGTGGCCAGATACACTCAATCAGGACCATCATAGCTCTTGCAGCTAAGATGAAGTGGAAGATGCACCAGATGGACGTGAAGACAACTTTCCTAAATGGTGTCATCGAAGAGGAAGTGTATATAGAGAAACCTCAAAGATTTGAGGTTGAAGACAGGAGGTCTCATGTCTGCAGATTGAAGAAAGCTTTATACGGATTGAAGCAAACTCCTAGAGCTTGGTATGGTCGTATAGACAGTTTCTTGACGAGATTAGGCTTTACCAAGAGTAAAGTAGACACAAATATCTACTTCAAAATGATGAATAATGAGACAGTAATCTTACTGCTATATGTGGATGACTTATTCTTAACTGGAGAAGAAAAGATCATCGCTGAATGTAAAAAGAAACTTGCCTTGGAATTTGAAATGAAAGACCTTGGCCTAATGCATTATTTCTTAGGTCTTGAGGTATGGCAAAGTCCTGAGAGGATCTTCCTTAACCAAGGGAAGTACACGGTCGAAATCTTAAAGAGATTCGACATGTTGGAATGCAAGCCCATGAATACACCCATGGAAGTGAAGCTGAAGCTGTTGGTCGATACTTCGTCAGAATTGATTGATGCCACATTGTATAGATAGATTATTGGATCGTTGATGTACTTGATGAACACCAGATCAGACATTTGTTTTACCGTGAACACCTTGAGTCAGTTTCTGGTAGAACCCAGACGTGTTCACCTAGTGGTTGCAAAACATGTGATGAGGCACCTTAAAGGTACAATAGATTATGGTCTCAACTATGATGGAGATCATAATTTCACATTGAGTGGATATACTGATGCAGATTGGGCAAGAAGTGTTTCTGACAGGAAAAGCACTTCAGGATGTTGTTTCAGTTTGGGATCATCTATGATCTCGTGGCAGAGTAGGAAGCAATCTAGGATTTCTCTCAGTACAGTGGAAGCATAATACATTACTATATGTTCTGCTAGCTGCGAAGCTATATGGCTTTGAAAGTTGTTGACCGACCTATTTGATTTAGAGATGAGAGCAACCTTGATTCTATGTGACAACCAGAGCTGCATAAAGATGACAAAGAATCCTACATTCCACGACAGGTCGAAGCACATTGAGATCTATTATCATTACATCTGTGACATGGTACAAAGAGGAGCCTTGAACCTCCACTACATTAGCATGGATGAACAGGTTGTTGATGTGTTGACCAAGCCCCTGTCTCGTGTGAAGTTTTAGTACTTCCGAGATAAGCTTGGCATAGTCCGAAAGGACCTTCCTCGAAAGGGGGAGTACTTGTTGTGATGAGATATTCCCTGCTTCCGACCTTGTGGGTGTGACGTAAAGCAGGATGTGCACCTTGATTCTGACCCAGTTGTCAGACGTAAAGCAAGACGAGATGTTGTTCCATGCTTTTGACCTAGTTGTCAGATGTAAAGAAAGATGTGGTGTTCCTTGCTTCTGACCTAGTTGTCAGACGTAAAGCAAGATGTGTTGTTCCTTGCTTCTGACTGAGTTGTCAGATGTAAAGCAATATGAGATGTGTTCCTTGCTTCTGACCAAGTTGTCAGAGGTAAAGCAAGATGAGATGTGTTCCTTTCTTCTGACCGAGTTGTCAGACGTAAAGCAAGATGAGATGTGTTCCTTGCTTCTGACCGAGTTGTCAGACGTAAAGCAAGATGAGATGTTCCTTGCTTCTGACCTAGTTGTCAGACATAAAGCAAGATGAGATGTTCCTTGCTTCCGACCTGATGGTTGCGACGTAAAGCAAGATGATGTGTGACTAGTACTATGCTTCCGGCTGTATAGTTGCGACTTAAAGCAAGTCTAGTTCCCTGCTTCCAACCTGATGGTTGTGACGTAAAGAAGGATGTGTACCTTGCTTCCGACCTGATGGTTGTGATGTAAATCAAGATGATATGATGAGACTAGCACTGAGCTTCCGTTTGGATAGCTATGATGTAAATCCAGTCTAGTATCATGCTTCCGACCGGATGGTTGTGACGTAAAGTAGGACGAGTATCTTTCTTCTAGCTTGAGTGTTGTGACGTAAAGCAAGACGATGAGATGAGACTAGTACTGTGCTTCTAGCCTGATAGTTGTGACGTAAAGCCAGTCTAGTATCTTGCTTCCAACATGATTGTTGTGATGTAAAGCAAGACATTGAGATGAGACGAGTATTGAGCTTCCATCTTGGCAGCTGTGACGTAAATCTAGTCTTGTATTATGATGAGACAGCCTTGTACTGTGAGGATGATGAGGTATTCGTTTTTATACTAATACATATTGATGCAGATGATGATGGCATTCCTTTAATAATGACGATGTTCTCGATGAAGAAAACTTTCGATGATTTATAGATACACCAGTCAGTGTTGCAAGATGATATTGAAGATGTTGTCCTCTCACCCACTTGATGTTGTTGATGATGTTGTCCTCTCTCTCTCGCATGATGCCGTTGAAGAATACCCTTCTTGTTAAGGGGGAGTGTTGAAATAATGTAACTGCAAAGAGTGTTCTTATTATTATTGATATATTATTCATAGGATCAATCCCCATTGTGGATTGATCATGTTGGTTATTGTAATAGGACCAAATCCCCTTTTGCAGATTGGTCAAAAGACAAATGTAATAAGCAGAATAAGAAGTCGGCCCCAACAGATAATAAAGAGACCCAGAAATATAATAAAGGTGGGTTTACCCACTTAGTTTGAGAAGTTGGCCCTGCCAGTGAAGAGACACTTCACACGTGCCATACTTGTATAAATAAAGGAGGCTAGCGCCTCACTTAGACACAACTCACTTGCTCATTCTAAGAGACAAGTTCATATATGTTGTTGGAGAAGAAGGAGAGAGAGAGTGGCACATATCTGGGAGAGGACCTTCATTATTAGCATAATAGATCTCTTGGCATTGTATTGGTTATCTATATTAAGGAATTTTTGAGGGTTTTCTTCCCCTAGAGGGTTTCCCAGGACAAATGTTGTGTCTCTTGCGATTGTGTATTTCTCAGTCATCTTGGATTATACTATTGTTATCTAATGAAATGAAAGCATCTATAATAATGGCTTAAACATTAACACATCATTACATAAAATCAGAAGTTTTATTAGAAAAAAGTTTCTTGGTAAAAAGAAACAACAATATTCGACTCTAACGAGGTGGACACATGGAAGGAAGCAAGTAAAGTTGATATATAGATTACTAATAGAAATAAGAAACAATGTTCATCAGAAATATACAAAGACATGGGACAACATTAACTCTATAGTTGTAATAAAGATCCAAAGTTAATGTCTCTTGTTAATGAATTAAAGGCATAATGCATATTTTCCCAAATTTTCACTCTATTCTATGAATTTTAATTATAATGTGTGAGGTGTTAGATATTTTCAATGTGAACATAGTTACCAACTTAATGAGAACTCTCTAGAGTTCTCATTTTTCCAGCGTGGCTATTTTTACCCCTAAATCCAAAAGTGGTGCTACTGATAACACCATTTTTTTATGGTGGTTAAAATTCATACTCATTCGGACCCGTTGCGTTGACAACTGATGTCATTGTGGACAAAGACTTTAAATTTGGAACTTGAATCGAAAACCGATGCTACCGATAGCACCAATCTGTTTTTGGAGTCAAAATTATACTTAATTAAAATTGTGGCCTTGACAATTTATTCCTATATCACAATTAGGAATATACTCTGATACTTTCCTTTTTGGACCAGTGGCCAATTGTACTAACCAATATTTATGGTGTTTTACCCTTTTTAGCTTACAACTTTATACTAAATATAGGGTTATGTAACTCAAACTTGCCAGTGGGTCTATTAGGATAGAGACTACTTTGTTTTGTATCTTACCTTCAATTTCTACTACAATAGAATGATGATCAACTTGTCTTCCTTCTAAGGCAGCATTAATTTTTTGTATGTATTTTCCCATATCTCCAACTGTGGTAGCTTCCTATAGATTGTGAATTGTAGTCCTACTTGTTAGATTTAAACGTGGATAGTTTCTTCGCAAATGTGGTTCTCCACATTCCAAACATTTCAGTGGTTCTCTAGGACTATCTACAATCTTCTTAAATCCCAAATTAACTGGTTTGTTCCTTGCTTGAACTTGTTGTGTACTAGATGGATGGTCATTTCTTTGGAATCATTTTGTCATATTCTGATAAGGAGCTAGTTTGAACCCTTTCTTACGTTGGTTTAGTTTATCCTGCTTCTTGTCCTTCCATGCTTTAGGATTTTCAAATCTTTGTTTATACTGCTCATAACACATTCTAGCTTTTACAAATACTTCATTCAAAGACTTAGGATTATCAAATTCAATTTTGTCTTTATAAGACTGTGGTAGAGAGCGTAAAAATCTTTGAATTTTCACTTTATCCTCATTAATATAAGGTACAAATACCAGTAGGTCTAAAAAATTATTAATCAAATCGTACTTCTTAAATTCTGACCACTCCATTCTTTTTTTATTTTTATCCTTTTGCTGATTTCAAATCTTGCCACCAGTTGTTATCCTTCCCTCTCAGATTATGAATTGCCATTCTAACTTTCATATTACTAGAACAATTGTAGATCTAAAAGTACTTTTTGATGTCTAATAACCAGGCTTCAACTTCTTCACCTCTTTTTGACTGTCCATCAAATATGGAGGGTTTTATCTTTTTGAATTTACCTTAGAAGTGATCTACTTGTTTTCTTTTATTAGTGGAGGATGTTTGTAAATATTTTCTTGGTTGTGTATTACTTGAGGATCTATCATCTGATTTAGACTCTTTACTTGATTTTTCAGATGATTGTTTGCTCATCTCTCTGTTTACTTCTGATCTCTTTGACTTGCTTTTCTTGGCCATATTCTGCAATAGTATTTCATTTAGCTCTTGTTGATCTTCCTGTTTTTTCTTAATATTCTCATTGTCTTCCTTAAAAGTCTTAAGCTCTACTATGAGGCTCCTCATAGTTTCCGGCACCTGAAAGGATGAACTGTTCTCGCTTTTCTTTTCAAGGTTTTGTTGGTTGGCATTTCCTTCGGGGTTAATTTATTCTTCATTATGTGTCGACATACTGCAGGGTTGAATATTATCGTGTCACTTTACAAGGAAATATTTATCTGGGTCAGAAATTAAGAGTTTATAATTATGTTTATAATTTTTATTTATGCCCATAAGGTCTAGTGTTGTAACCTATGCTCTGATACTATATGTAACATACCATTTATTCATTAATTCATTGACTCAAAATTACGTCATAAAAAAAATTTCTTTAAACAACCATGACATTGTATATTGTTGATTTTTCAATAGACAAGGATTAAGCATGAAGTTCATTCCATTTTAGCATTAACCAATTATGTTGCAACAACCAAGATCACAAGAAGAAACACCATGCACAAGTACACAAGAAGTATCCTAGGAAACCCTTCTCAACAAGGGAAGAAAAAACAACCAATCCTTTGCTATAATCTTCAAGAGAAATACCTTTACCACGAAGAAAACATAGCACACAAAAGGGTTCTCACAAACCCTGGAAGACTAGTGCCCAAGAGAGGTGCGCACTTTTCCCAAGTAGATGTACTTGTTGAAATTTCCAAACTCACACAAAAGATATGTTTCCTCAATGGGGAATTTACCTTTACTTATACTAGACTGAACCTATCAACATAAGTGTTTATTGGCACAACAGGTCCGACCTCTCTATCTCATAATATAATTAATATTAACCAGATTAATTATCTTCTCAACTCTCTGTAAGGAGGAGGTCATCTCTACGTTCCAGCTTTATCTCAGATAGGAACCACACACCCCTCTCAGGGGCTTTCTCTCAGGTTTGTAAGCTGGAGAATGTCTCACATAGCTGCAATCATCAACATCTCTCAAGTTTGTAAGCTGGAGAATGTCTCACATAGCTACAATCATCAACACTCTCTCTCAGTTAGGGAGGCATTCTTCATCATGCCAAGTCTCACATGGATGTACTGTGAACTTTGTCTTGGATGTAGTCATCAACACTCCCTCTCAACTAGGGAGGTATTCTTCACCAAGTTAATTTGGTGAAGATGTATGTAATATGCTCATGTGTAGGAAGGTATTGCATGTGTACTATTTTCCTCTGCATCATATCTATGATATAATAATGTTTTATCTCAACATGTTTCGATATATCGTGAAACAATGGCTTCTAAAAGAGATTTACGGACATCTATGGTTATCATCATAGGATCCATCTCATGATCAAGTAAATCTATCAGAAGCTTGTGAAGACATATTGCTTCGTACACTCAATGATACATACTTTTCTTTTGTGGTATTCAAGGCGATAGAGATTTTTTTTCTTGTTGCATCAGGAAACCATGAAAACTTTTATGGTAAGACAACAACCAAATTTTATCTTCTGGTCCACTGTACTCTATGCTCAATTTGTAGTTGCATATCTTGCAAACTCAAGTTTACACTGGGGGATATCTCAATATATGCTTTACTGCTATCGAGTGAGTCTGTCTCGAATGGCTCATGGATTGTCTAAGTACATTCATTATAAGGCATGAATCAATACTGGTGTTATCCGGGTACATCAATGGCCCAATCAGTTGTGGATCACTCTCGTTTGAAGCATCATCATTCATTTTCTTCAAATCCATCACGGTGGTTTTGCATTTTGTCATACTAAACTTCTTTAATATTCCCACTGTATATTTTCCTTGACTTAGGAAAATCTCATTAGTCCTTTGTCAAACTTCTTGTCCCAAGAAATAGTACATCATAATCAGATCCTTCATCTCAAAAATCAAAAGTCAAGGCTTGTCTGTTTTCAACAAAAAGGCTTTATGAATAAGTTATCAAAAATCAGGCTCTTGTCACCAACACTGTAGAAATATAGGTTTTAGATCAACAATATTGTTGTTGAGTCCTAAACTCATCAAGAATCCATTCATTTGATATAGTTTCCAACTCGTGGATGGTAGCACGGATGAGAATGTATTGGTCTTATTGGATCAAGTGTCTCGTCATACAACTCCCTCTGTTTGTGAGAGTCCTCTAGTTTTGTATTTCTTGACACTTTCGTCAGTTGCATGCTTTCTCTACTTGGAAGTTAGTATAGAATTCCCTTTTGGTTTTTGAATAATATCTTATACATCATTCTTTAATATACACTAGTATTATTCTGTTATGGAATCTTTCCATACTTATTTCTCTTTTTGTTTCTTCAATGAAGTGGCTCAGGACTGAAGGATAGTTTTGAAAACTCTTTTTCTTTCTCAAGATGTCCCTTGAGGGACTTGTATGTCTCTCTGTATTCTAGCAAAGTTTTTTTTTATCCTGGGCATGCCTTTTATGCCACATTGTAATATCTTTGGTTATATCAACTGGAGAAACTTAATTAGTTTGAATAATGCTTGTCTCCCTCTAAATTGTTGAAGGGGAAGAAGTTATTGTCTCACTGTCAATCTCCATCTGAGATTCTCTGGGTCTGTTGAATGGGTATCTCTTCTTTAAGGACAACATCTTTGCTTGTCTTGCATAATAATCAATCAAATATGGTTTGGACTCTCGTACCAGGGATAATGGTCCAAGTCTTCGAGGGCTCCCATACTAGGGATAATATCCTTCATTTATTAAAAATGCAATCAACTATAAAATTAGAGATCAATTGATTTACCTGGTTTGTAGTCATGTTTTAGCTTTAGAGGAAGTACTTCTCCTCTCTCTTATCTTCGGTATTTTGCTGTGGATCTGGATCAATGTCAGCGATAGAAGCATAATGTCTTCCCTTCTTTCTGGTTGGACAGTTTCTTGCATAGTGTCCATATTTGTCACATCTGAAGCACTGAATTTTTGAAACATCTCTTCTTTGATTATAATCTGGATTTGATGAAGACTTTTCATCTTTGAATGTTTTTCTGAAGTTTCTTTTGAATTTTCCTCTTTTCTTTGTATGAAGTGCAAGAGCATGATTTTCTTCTGAGGAGTCTTCCACTCCTCTATTTCTAAGTCTAAGTTCTTCTTTAGTACAATCTATCCATAGATGATCAAAGGTTGGTAGACTTTCTCTTCCACTGATACTCTGAAGAAAAGGCTCCCACTATTTTGGAAGGTTGTTGAGAGTGGTTAAGACAAGTTCTCTATCATACATGATTTCTCCAATGGTTTCTAGTTGTTCTTTAATCTTTAATATCTTCGTAAAGAAGATGTAAACTATGTCACCTTTCGTCATCTTGGTACTTTGAAGTTGGCTCTTCAAGGTAAGAGATCTGAGGGTGTTTTCAATTTCAAACATTTCTTTTAATGATTCATACATATCATAAGTTGTCTTCAGGTTGGCAATACGAGGTAAGAGATGAACTCTTACTGAGTAGATGGTTAATTTTCTTGCTTTGACATGTTCTTCATTTCTTATATTCTTCTCTACATCTGTAGCTGTGTCTGGTATGGTTTTAGTTACCACATCCAAAAGGTCATATTCTTCAAGGGTGACTTGAAGCCTTGATTTCTAGGAGTTTAAGTTGCTTGCTCCATCAAGCCTATCTTCTACTAAGTCTATGTTCTTCATTTGTTTAGTTTCTTCAAACTCTTGCCAACTGGATCTTGAAAACCTAATGATTAGGTTGAATTAGTAACCTTGGATTTTGTTGGACTTATGACTGCCAAAAATCAACTTTGATAGTGTCACAGAAATTCTTGTTGAATTAAGAAAAACATTTCTTCAAGAAGTTCCATAAATCTAAGATCAAGATTCTGTAGAAAAGTTTGGCACCTTAGAAACCCTAGGGCCAAAAATAAAATATTCTCGGAATTTCACTTTAAGAGCTTCTGGAGATGAAATGAAGGGGTTCATACTCTTATATGCCAAAAATATCCCCCACGTCCAATTATTAAGGGATATAACACCACAGAAAGGAGGGTCGTACAGTTTTTCTGGAAATGCTAGGAGGGTCGTACGGTTCTGCAAAAATGAGAGGAGACTTGGTAGATGCTTGTGCAATGGGTTCTCCAAGACCTATGCTCTGAAGCCATGTTGATTTTTCAATAGACAAGGCTTAAGAATGAAGTTCATTCCACTTTAGCATTTTACTTAAACCATAACCAATTATGTTGCAGCAACCAAGATCACAAGAATGAACACCATATTCAAGTACACAAGAAGTATCCTGGGAAACCCTTCTCAAGAAGGGAAGAAAACCCAACCAATAATTTTCTATATTCTTCAAGAGAAAGGCCTTCACCACAAAGAAAACATATCACACAAAAGGGTGCTCACTAACCATAGAAGACTAGCACCCAAGAGAGGTGCACACTTTTCCCAAGTAGGTGTACTTGCTGAAATTTCCAAACTCACACAAAAGATATGTTTCCTCAATGGGGAATTTACCTTTACTTATACTAGACTAAACCTATCAACATAAGTGTCTATTGGCACAACAGGGCTGACCTCTCTATCTCATAATATAATTAATATTAACCAGATTAATTATCTTTTACCTTAATTACCAGTCACATCAAGGTGGGGCCGCCCTGTACCCTTTACATTACAATTAGGGTTACAGGCAGGTCTGACTCTTGAAAAATATAGAAAGGGATATTGTACACCCACTAGTGTTCATCCACTAGGGGCACATCCATAGGGATGTCCATATCTCTGGCTCACTGCATTACACAAAAGAACCACTTCTTCACTAGTGCTCAACCACTAGGATCATGTTCACCTGTGCTTGTCCATAGGCACGTCCACTCAATAGTTCTTCTTTCCCATTGCATTACACATGAGAGTCATCTGGAGTTTCTCCTCAACTCTTCCGCTCATAGGAGGATAATACATTATCTTCATTTTTTTTCTCATGACGATGCACCCAACAGTTTGGGATTTCACACGTTCACCTTCTCCTCAGCCACAATCACGTGCAACTCAATATATCTCCTTTCTCACTGTGTTTTTTTTTTAAAGTAAAAAGGGTGGTGCCTAATATATTACCATAACCAAAATACAAAAACTGTAAATGATGCCAGCTGTCCCGCCTGAGAAGGAAACCAAGACAGTTGGGCATCCATGTCCATTTGTCACCCAGTGTGCATAGTTAGTAAAATTAACAGAGTTGGCGGTGCTACGTCCTGCCCGTAGGAAACCAGGACTAACAGCCGCGAGCATGAAACTAGTTCTTCTAACTAGTGCTAAGAAAACCTGGTAACTAGCTATCATAAGACATAAAATAAAACAACAACACCAAGACCAGAGTCGAGTTCTAAACATTAAGTAACCTCTGAAACAGGATGCTTGTCCTCGTCCTCGGAGTGCCTCCATATCGCTGGGAACAAGTAGGCTCGCGCACAAGTCGGACATTGTTTCTTTGACGGCATTCTGGAATGTGCCGCAAAGAACATGTCAAGCCGCTGATCCATTTGCACTAGGCGGAAGATTTGGTCTTCCAGCTTATTCCTAATCTCAAAGACGAGATTGAGGTATCCCCAGTCAACTGAAGGTGGCTGCTCCGGGCGATGGTTTTCCATGAACTCCTCGCCGGTGGCCGCCTCTGCTTCCTGTGCCCTGTGTCGATGTCTCACTCGCTCTGGCTCCTCCGCTTTCTTGGTGGGTTCAGGAGGAGCCTCCTCTTCCACGTAACAGGGGGAGTATGACTTCTCTGTGATGGCTGTGGAACGGTCAAGCGCACTGCTTGCAGGCTGTCGTATGCTGGCCAAGCCAAAGTTCGAGCTTGGATTTTAATTCTCCGGCACCATGAATAGGGTGTGCTCAGGAGGGCTTGGCAGGCCTCCTTCCGGGATGACCTCCTCCACATACGCCATTGGAGGCATACGTGGTCTGCTCTTTCATCTCCTAGCTGCCATTGCCATGGCTTTCTCGAATTTCTCCTTTCTCTTGCGCCGTGACTCCGTCGTATACCAGGCCGCTCCCCTTCGCGGTTTCCCTCTTCCTCGGGGCATGGCAGGATCCCAGTGAAATATCTGATGCTGTCGATTTTTGTCAAGTTACTCCTGAGAAATGGCGAGGTTGGTGAGTGCGGCCACTGTGTCGTTGAAACGGGAGAGAGGTTGCCACAACTCGGGTTCGCCTGTGAGACGGAGGCCTCCCGGAGTGACTGGCTGCTTGGTCTTGCAACTCGGAGAATGAGCATTGATGCCAGAACTATCACCATAGCTGAAACATTAACCATCGCCATTAAAGTCTGCTGGATAGTGCTCTGGTGAGGGGTACCCTTCCCTTGCGCGAGGGGCCTCATTGTTTGAATGCTCCTGCACGGATTCATGCATGGTTAATGTCCGAGGTGATGTGAGCTGGTGGATGCATTAAAGCTACGTCTCGGCTCGCTCCCACGTGGCACTATCGCGCTCTGTGTCACCCCATCCGGGGATCCTTTCTCGCTGTGTTACACAGGAGAATCATTTGGAATTATTCTCAACTCTCTATAAGGAGGAGGCCATTTCTACGTTCCATCTATGCCTTAGATAGGAACCACGCACCCCTCTCAGGGGCTTTCTCTCAGGTTTGTAAGCTGGAGAATGTCTCACATGGCCGCAATCATCAACATATATAACTTGAAATCTATCTTAGATATCACCATGATATATTCTACCTAAATTTGGAAA